>CALNXK010000289.1:135000-162500 GCA_942486035.1 Porites lobata
ACCAAAGGTTACGGAGAGAGGGCGACAGCGATGGAAGATGAAAACGCTTTTACTCCAACGCGGTGCAAGTTTCAAATGATAGATGTTCCAAACACGCGTGATCAGATTCTGAGTGACGAGAGAAGATCCAAATGCGAGTGATCAAATTGCTTTCCGTGAATTCCACTGATCCTTACAAGTGGAAGTCCAAACGAATGCCGGCTACATACCTGCGATGCATGCATAATAATAACCTGAAGATTAAAACTGCGGGCTAGTCTTGTCGCCCGCAATAAAGTGGTTAATAACTCCCCGTTGCATAAATCAAAATAATAGGACCTACTCGATCACGCTCTGAAGGTCTCTGTAAGTGTCTCATGTTTTATTTTTGCAGTAGTTTGGCTGAGCAATTAAATTCCCAAAAAGCGCATTTCACTTCAATCAAAGTGTAAAAATGAAACATCTTATCTTTCCAAGGGTGAAAAACGGCATACTGTCTCTCAAACGAGAGAGCAAAAAGACCAGCCATTCCTGTCCGCCATGCAGAATTTCCTTGAGTACCCTGGCCTTTTGTTTCTTCCGTGTGCAGTCTTGTTTGTTCCATCAGGAGGTGTCTCAAAAATATGAATGAAGTGTTTTGAAGTGTCAGGGGGTGCATGTATAATACTGTAATGCTTTAACTCAAATTAATTCCGCCCTTCAGAACTCAACTTGCTTCTACGTGGCTTTCCCTTGTGACAAGAATCACTTACACACTCTTTTAAAATAATTTCAGAAAATCTCTCAGAAAAGAAAGTAACAGGTATTTTATAGGGTTACCTTGCACTACTTTGAAGAAAATGAGAATGCAAAAGATTTTTAGGCCGCTTTCTTCCCGTTTTTGAGTCTTTTTCGGACTAAAACAAAAAGGCTATGACCCCTCCCCCCCAAGGGCACAATGTGCCTCCCCCGTGCATGTTTAAGTGGGGTCCATAGCTAAAAATAATGAGTGCAACTAGTATTATCACTGTGCCGAGTTTGATGCTTTTACCCCAAAGTGCACAATTCAGCTATTTTTTTTTTTACACCGTATGGCTGGACTACAGGGGTTTTCGGGAACAAAAGGAACCTTGTCCAATTACTTTTAGGACGAAACAAGAGGTATCTTGAAATGACCTCTTGGGAAAAGGTTAACGGCTGAGTCTTTCCAGTAGCAGGGAGACATTGATTTTCCAGTTTAAAATAATATCATTTTCGAATAAACTTTTACACTGTACTGTCAGACTTCTAATGTTTGACAGTTTTGCTGCTTCTCTGGTCTATTGCAGTCGGTTGTGACTTGGTTGCGAGTAGACTGGGACCTGAAGTCGTTTTTTCCTTCCTAAGAACTGCTGACTATTTTTTCTTTACGCGTTACTCGGATGCTTTTTCAGGTTCTGCAATAGGTTAGGCCTGCCCCCATTACAACTCTATGTGTTTGAAACTTCGGAAAGCTGACAGCATGGATTTTGGGGAACATGTTAATTAAAATTACTTTTAGAAAACAGTGAATTTCAAAACAGGAACAGTACCGCAAATGAGCCCCGACCACAACACCTCCAAATGGAAAGGATCATAAAACGGACCACAAATTATCCTCGACCCCACATGAACCCCCTTCTTGCTTGCTTGGTGCTGGAAACTTTTACTAGCCTCACTCACCCCGACTGACTCCTCAGAGGGAGTTGAATGAGGACATTAAGCACGGTGAACGAAATGACGAATAACAAAAGTACAGTTCACTAACGAAGGGGTAAAGGATGCGCAAGATCTCAAAACTTACAACATGAATACACTGTCTTTGATAATAACTTTTTGGGTTTAAGGGTTACATGCGGTGAAAAAGATTACTGAACTTTATTTTGCTTCCTTAGTCAACTATTTGCTGTATCTACTGTTTTTGACAAACAACAATCACATCTTTACAAAAGTAACAAACTCCCCACAATGTAAAAGTCTGCAGAGGTGTCTAACCTTGTGTTCACTTTGTCCTTGTTGTTTGTACAAATGGAAATTCAGACCGTCGTCGCCGTATTTCAGCGTGTAATTTATTACCCACTGGCTCTTTAAATTACTTCCTTGCGTTGCCACCCGTGTGACAGTGACAGGATTGCTACCTAGATCAATCTGTAGCCATTGCTCAGCTTCATTAGCGAAAGCTGACCACGATCCTTTCAAGTTCAGTCTAGCCTGGCTGGCTTCATGGTTGGCATCAAGCTGTGACGAAGAACTAATCTGCCCGTCAGTGATCGCTCCTTTCTCCATACCGAGAGCCTCTTGACATTCTAAATAACAAAGCAAATTAAAAGGCAATGCCACAAATATTGAGTGCTACTTGGAAATCCAATGGATGTGTTTCTGTCAATGAAAATTCCACAAAAACCTGCCTTGCTCTTTTTAAGAGTTATGAAACAATACATTAAAATGTTGAAAACGATAATTCACTACGGGCGAATGGGAAAGAAGGGGACTAAGACCCAGTTCAAACGTCGAACCTTTCATGTACCGAACTTAATAGCTATTTGGGTCGACCCAATTGACAAAAGTCTAATGGTTGAACCATACGTCAAACTAAAAATTAGTCGGACTTAATTCATTTTCAAGATGTTAGCATAGTCTACAACGGTTACCAGTGAAAATAAATGATACTAATTTATGCATTAGGTTCTGCACACGAAAGTCAGTCGACGTAGTTCCTAAGTCGGAATTCCCATGTGCGCATGGGTCGACCCAAATTAGATATGTCAGACTTAATTAATTCAAACGTCAATCTTTTCTTGTACTTAATTGAAGGAGTTTGGTAATGAAAAGTTCGACGTTTGAACTGGGCCTGACAAAACTTAAAAATAGTAGGGCGACTTTTTCACTGTTCGCAATGTTTTAGTATAAAGCGTTTTACCCACGTGGCCAGTAGCTATGCAAATTGAAAAAAAGAACGTCTTTACATAAGAAAAAGGTTCAACTCCCACAGGAAGGGTTTGGCACACCAACATGGCGGTCGTGATGTCATGTGAAAACAATCCAATTGTCCAACAATCCAATTTCTAATCGTAGTTTCTGAGGCTGCCCCTAAAACTCTTAAAAGTGTGTGGAAGAAATGGTGGATGCCTTCTTTCCCTGGCAATTTTAGCACCTGCTGAGAAGGCCAAATCCTATTTCTAAAAATTTGATAATGAGTTAACATGTTTCACGTCGATCCTTTGGCCCGACTGCACCGAGTATTGTTACATATACTTCGATGCAGATCGGAAGCGTTTTGTTTCCCGTGATGAAAATTTTATTTGCTTGTTTATTAATAAAGTACTGGGTAACATTACCCCTAGCTCGTTTTTCTATGGACCAATATTAACCTGTGACTTCGCGCTTTAATTCTTTTACAACATCCTCACCATTATTTTTTCAACGCTGCTTGGAACATCATGAGAAAAACAAGGGTAAAAAGAAGTAAGAAACAAAATTTAGAGTTGTACGAACCATTACAGCTGACTTCGTTCACTTCCTCGCTCCAGTATCCTCTTATTCCGCACCGAGCAGATGAAGTGCCACTAATTTGTTTTCCAGTAGCGCAGGAAAATGAGCAAATTGAGCCGTATCTTTGATTGTATAAAACACAACTCTCGGGCCAAATTCGCACATCATTTGTGAAGGAGAGTTTTGGGCACGTAAATCCTTTGAAAGAGGAGATATAGAGCAAGTTTAAAAAAGTGAGGATAAACAATCACGACACTGGTAATAGATTACTTAGACCCTAATAAGTGTCATAAAGTTTATAACCGCGTTTTGCCTTTGTCTACAGCAAAAATGATAACTGTTATCTCGGACTTGATCCTCAATTTACGCTCTTTATTAATTTGAATTTCCCTTTTTTTTCTTTTTTCTTCTCATTTTTTTAAAAATTTTATTTCATTAGAATGCTCAGGACAATGGAATGAAATTTCTCCAACCAAAAAAGAAAAAAAAAATGACACTTTTCTTTTCGCTGTCTGTTCGACCATGCATTCACCGGCTTTGTAATAGCGGACGTAAGGAAATTTTAGCAACATACTTTTTCGCAGAGGAGTTATTTGTGTCCTTGATTTCAGTAACAAATTTTAATGTTGGTAGGAGAGGACCCTCGGGAATGAGGCTGTGTTTACTGCAGATCGAACATAAAACCGTCATACAATCGTGTTACAAATCAGGTAAAATATTATTCAATACTCCAGAAAACCGCTATAGGCTAATGACCGCAGACAAATAACAGCGACTTAGAGACAAAAAAGAGGCTTGTGTGTGTGTGTGTGTGTGTGTAGAAAATATAAATAGGTAGGTAGGGCCCCTTCGTTACTAGCAACTCTTGAAAATGCTCTACACAAGTGCTTGGCATTAGCTACTATCAAATATAAAATACTAGGCTAGTCCTTTAGCAGCTATTATTACTTCAATCTACACCATTGTGACTTTTCTTTTTTAATAAAACAAAATACAAAAAAAAAAATGCCAGAAAACATTTACGATACGTCTCCTTGAATATAAAACTACTTGATTTCTTGTTGTCTGAAAATAACGTGACCTACCCGACGACAGTTCACAAGAATAATGAAGAGAAGTATTACAATTCAAGACATTCCATTTCTTTGACGGAAGCATTTCTACGCAATCTTCAGTACCATTCCAGTTGTTTGGTTGGTTAGAAGTAAAGTTTAGGTAAACCACTAACGAACCATCGATCCATTGCCAGCGTGAGTTATTACTTGAGTCACGGTCCAAACCAATCCATGTTCTGTTTCCCCACACAATTTCTCGTTGTTCAGCTGGTGAATCCAACATTACGAGATTAGATCCAAGTGCTTCACATGCAAATTTTGCGGCGATCCATTCCAGGGTATTAGAGGATAGTTTATAGCAAGAAGATTGGTGTGGAGTCCAATTTTGAGGGCAACCTGTAAAAAATAAATATATAAAAACTGAGGTCAGGAGTGTAATTTCTTCAATCGAGTTTATGACTGCGCTGATTCCCTGTTATGCTTACAGATTAGGCACTAAATTCAAATTTGAGATACATCTTTGAATTTTAAAATCCAGTCAAGTTCTCTTCACTGCGCATAAAATTAGATTTACAGCAAACTTGCTTAGGGCAAACATAACACGAAAAAGTACAAACTAGGAGAAAGGGGCAAAGATGGTAAATACTGCATTTGCCCCTGAATTTGCAACCCTATCATGTAAATTAGGATGCAATTGCGGTGTTTACCATCTTTTCCCCTGATTTCCTGCTAGTTTGCACTTTTCTGCATTATATTTACCCCAAGCAAATATTTGGTGTTAAATCTAGAAAATTTTCGTACAGTGCTGATTGAACATGCAGGTCGGTCATTTCGAAATGTTTTAAAATAAGCGAGCCTTTATCTGGCAACGTTACACGTTTTTGATACATTGGCAGGATAAGATTTTTCTTGGTTTCTAATTTACAACTAAGAAATGAAGGACTTGGTTGATTAGTTTTAACTCGGAAATAACCAGTGATAAGGCGGTCCTTGTATTCTTTTTCCTTTGGAGTGCGACTTTTAGGTGATTTTCGCGCTCCCTTGAGAAAAAAAAACGTCGCAAGGTTACTCTGAATTTTGGCTCTGCATCGCTGTAGGTGGGGGTACTTAGTTTTATCGACGGAGTTCGTAAACTTGATTTCTAACCTTAGCAGCGGAGGAGGGATGTTTTACGCCGATTTTTTTTGGATTTAATTAACTTTTTGAGTGGTATAAATTAACGCAGATGACGTCATGCATCTCATTAAGATAGGATGATGCCATAGTTTAAATTAATGCCGAAGACGTCTTGCATTCCACTAAGATAGGAAGATGTCGTAGTTTATTTTTAGCTTGCAAGGAGCAATTGACGTCAGAATACCCTAGGGGTTGACGTCATCAGAAAATGTTGAAATCATAATGTATAAATAGAAAAGTGATTTCTTGATATGTTCACCAATTTGCTATAGTCTTCTGATTGGGAAATTTTGAACGTGCTATCTTTGCACATTACACTAACTGAAAAATCTTTAATCATTAAATTATTTTCTCTAAAAATCAGTTATAAACAAAACCAAGACACAGAGGTTAACTAGAAAATCTTTACTTCAAAAGAAGGAAAAAAGGAGGTTAGGCGAATGCGGAATCGTACTAAGTTTTTTCGGGCAAATCATGAAAATGAGGTCGAAGCGCAGCTAAGTGAAAAACTGCCTATAAAGCAAAAATGCCCATCTTTGTTTACTTGACTCCGTACAAAAGGAAAAAGGAGGTTAGGCGAATGCGAAATCGTACTAATTTTTCGGGCAAATCATGAAAACGAGGTCGAAGCGCAGCGAAGCGAAAAACTGCCTATCAAGCAAAAATGTCAACCTTTGTTTACTTGACTCTGTAGAAAGTATTGCACAGGGTATAAAAATTCTATAGAAAACAACAGATGGTTCTAAAAAAACCCTAACTCTTTTGGTTCTTAAATAAACTTCATTCTAGTAACTAATGAGTCACGTCTATTAAAAAAAAAATAGGAATCAGAGGTGCGATCGCCTAGCAAGACATGTTTTCTTATTTAGCGCTAAAAATCGGATATATAAACAAAACACACACACACAAAGTGGAGCTGAAAACTCTCCATTTCAATTTTGACTCACCATTACAAAAGCGTTTTCTCCGTTCTACCTCGAGGAAACGACTAACTATTGAAGTCTTAGAGCTTCATGAGCTTATGGAAATTAGTCCTCCTCCTCCTCCTCGTCGTTCTCTTCTCTAGAAGGTGAATAAAAATTGGTTTCCAACGTCTTGGCGTTTTGGTCTGTAATAGCTCCACAATCGTGACGCCGACGAAAGTCCTCTTTCATGTAATTTATTAATCATCATCTTCGCCCATGGAGTAGTTGTAAGGTCTAACTCGAAATTTCTTATGCCGAGTTCGTTTCTTCTTTTTACCATGAGCATTATGATCATCCAAATAATTTACAAATTGAATCCGATGCCTTTTGCGCTTCGGGCCTTGTGATGGGGTTTCTACTGTGGGACGAGGGGTTAGGAAAGCAGGATTTAAGGGTAGTGGTGGGGTGGAGCTTTTTTTTCAGGTTTTTGTAAGATATAGCCGCTTGTGTTAATTTGGATGTTACATTGAAGGGGTTAAGGGGAGTGGAGAATGCTTCCGTTGCTGTCGAAGAATCTTGTGTGCTTGATGTTAAGGCTGGAACAGTGCTGATTATTTTTTCCGGTCGTGTTCTTGTATTTAATTGTTCTTTAAAAGCCAGGTATCTGTTTTGCAATTGAAAGTATCTCTTAGCTTTTTCATCGTCCCGAAGATCTTTTCGAGAAAGCGATCCCCTTGTGCAATTCAATTTTGACTCACCATTACAAAAGCGTTTTCTCCGTTCTATCTCGAGGAAACGACTAACTATTGAAGTCTTAGCGCTTGATGAGCTTATGGTCTTGTCAATTCACGCGCCGTTAGTCAGTTCACGCACCGTTAGTCAGTTAATTATGCGGGTTAACAAGCCCACAGTTGCATACAAATTGGCTCCACAGTAAAAATCCCTAGGGAGAAACTTGACTTATTATTATAAAATCACAAACAATTAATAACTTAACAAGGATCAATTAAAACACGCGACAAATAAATTGACAGGACCACGAGATACAGTTTTAAAACCTTTACCAGTGACAAAAAGAGTCAAATACACAGCGATTTGAAAGGGATGGAAATTAGTCCTCTTCCTAGTTCTCTTCTTTAGAAGGTGACTAAAAATTGGTTTCCAACGTCTTGCCGTTTTGGTGTGTAATTGCTCCACAATGTGACACCGAAGAAAGCCTTCTTTGATGTAATTTCTCTCCTCGGGGATCTGGTGATCGCATATAAGAGAAATCTTGTAGTTATCGTGCAAAAGCATTTAGGACATTTCATGATCAATGTCGAGTACACATTAGAGTTTTCGCAATGTTCACAGGGACTTTTAGAGTGAAAGGTGGTGTACGTTTCAGGGCTACTACTTTCTGTTTCCTCACTATCGTTTTCAGTGCCGTTGTCGCTCCCTTGGGTGCCTTCAGCTTCAACGCCATTCTCAGAAGCCACTTCCTCCTACTCCTCCTCCCTGATTTTCAATACCCGATGAACTCTCCGCATTATTACTCTCGTTATCGGAAGTACTTTCTACATTTCGGTAGCCTTTTTCCTTTTCTATTAAATCACTTAACAACTTTTTGTTCTTGATTAAACCTTTATCGATTCCTAACTCTGCAAGTCCATCTAGAAACGCATTCAGAGCACGAGGCTTGGTAACCTCATTGTTATGAGGGAGTAACATGTGACGGGAATAGTGCGTTTATTTCGAAGTAATTGTCCGTTGGGAGTCCAGAAAAGAATATCTTTGGAAGCCGCCATACTATGCAGCAAATCAGAAGCACTCTTTTCCGACACTGCTCGGGAAGATGACTCAACACATCTTTTATTCTTGGATCTTCATCCTCGCTTTCATCACCAGAACTTTCGCTTCCTTCATGTTCACTCTCGTTTTCTTCTTCAACCAAATCTATCTTTCTCTTCATTTTGATGAGTACCCGTGACAGACTTAGTTTAAAATGAGTAACTTATAGTTTTGTTTCCTCTTCTATAGCATCAAAAATCCTTGGCTTGTAACAGCAGGTACTAATAGGTCTTGAATAACACCATCACCCTCTTGTACAAGGATTCGCTTCTTTGTTTTGTAAGGGACATTTGTTTCTGCTAGGTTTACTAGAGCATCCTTATATGGCAAGACGTTCCGCTTATTTTCTTCGGAGATAAGAATGTATTCCGTAAGTATATTGTATAGGACTTGGACTAATGCATGTAGTTGTTGTGGACTAGCTGTCCGTAAAAGAAACTGTCGCTGATGAGCTGAACAAACAGCTAAGAATTAAAGAAAACCACGATTGTTCTTGACAACTTGAGACATTGCGACAAACTGAACTTATGATAGTAGTTTGCAGTCTTTTATTGACTGTCGTGGACGAAAAAAATAGTAAATGTTGTGTTGGTAGTGGTGGTGGTGGAGAAAAACAATGGAATCGTGGTGGTGGTAGTGGTGGTGGTGGAGAAAAACAATGGAAATGTGGTGGCGGAAGAAAACAATGAAAATGTGGTTGTGTCGGTGCTGGCCGTGGTGGTGGTGGTGGTGGAGGGAAAACAATAGAAATGTGGTGGCAGCGGTGGTGGTGGTGGTGGTGGTGGTGGAGGGAAGACAATAGAAATGTGGTGGTGGCGGTGGAGGAAAACAATAGAATTGCGGCCGCGGTGGTGGTGGAGGAACACAATAGAAATCTAGTAGTGGTGGTGGAGGAAAACTATAGAATTTTATAGCCTTCAAAACTATATCAATGCCCAACATGCAACCATTTTCTCAGTCTACATTCTGCTCCCGAGGAGTTAACATGAGTTGGTCCTGTTCCGTTTGCGAAAAATCATTTAGTAGAAAGGATAGCATGCAAAGGTACGTGATGTCTAAATACCGCAATGTTGGTCGCACCCCATTTCAAACAGTTCCGTTTTCACAGAAATGTCAGCGGTTTCGATTCGAGCATCCTTTTACCTCCATGATTGCCTGAATGACTGGGTCCGGAAAACGGCCTGGGTTCTATCTCTATTGCAACAAGCTTCAGAGACAATTTACCCTTCCCCGGAGAGGATTGTTTGGTGTTATTCGCAATGGCAGCCTGCGTATACAGAAATGCTAGTCGCCATGCCACACATTGAATTCGTCAAGGGAATTCCCACGGCTTTGGAGCAGGATTCCTATTTTGATGTGAACAAACGGAATTTGATCGTGTTTGATGATCAAATGATTGACGCCAGTAAAGACAAGCGAATTGTGAACCTCTTTACTCGTGGTTATTATCATCGCAACCTAAGCGTGATTTATATCGTGTAGAATCTATTTCACCAGGGGAAAGGTAGTCACAGCATAAGCCTAAACAGCCATTATTTGGTGCTATTCAAGAATCCACGAGACAAATTCCAAATCTTGACTCTTGCCAAGGAAATGTATCCCGGGCAAACTGATTTCTTTCTAAATCAGTACGAAGAGGCTGTAAAAAGACCTTTTGGATATCTGCTGATTGATCTGAAAACTACTACCCACGATAATTGTCGACTGCGAACAAACGTCCTGCCCAGTGAAGAAGGTTTTAACCAAGTAGTGTTTCAAGAAAATATTCCTCAAGAGCTTTTAAAATACCTACCAATAATACCTATCTATTAATCAATAATCTTTCGCCCGTCCCACTTCTTCCAGCTATGCAAGAAATACAGGGCAACATGGATGACTTGCTTTCAGGAAACGATCTTTGGGACGATGAAAAAGCTAAGAGATCCTTTCAATTGCAAAACAGATACCTGGCTTTTAAAGAACAATTAAATACAAGAACACGACCGGAAGAAATAATCAGCACTGTTCCAGCCTTAACATCAAGCACACAAGATTCTTCGACAGCAACGGAAGCATTCTCCACTCCCCTTAAGGTGGCTCGACTGCATTTTTTGGGGTTGATACCTCCCAACTTTGAGCATTAACTACATCGGCATGAGTAAAGATATGGAAAAAAATGTTACCACAACTGTATTATATAAAGATGAAAATTTCTTATGATCTGGGTTTTATTGCAATCGGAGTCGCCATGGCAACGTAATGACGCCATTACGTTTTTCATTTATCTTTGTGTTTCTCTGTTCCAGGCGATTTTGAAGAAATCGCCTTAGGGGGTATGTACCTGCTATAATTGCCTCCATTATGGCATAGTTTGAAAAAATTCTGTGAGAGCGTTTTCGAAATATTTTGAAATGTAGTTTTAAGAATAATAAAAACAGTGAAATAGTATGCTACCTACACAATTCGCTAATATTTTAAGAAAATGATAAGCTTTGGGAACGAGGCTTCATCTCATAGCGGTTTGATTCCATTGAAAACTGCATACGAAAAAAGAGGGGAATTGCTCTGGGCGATCGCGAGTAAGAAGAATTTTATTAACTTGCATTCAGCTGCTTTTGATACAGTTTTTGGACGTAATTTGGTCCATGCTTAAAAATTTCGCATTTTTCCAAAAACCGCTCGATAAATTTTTCTATAAATTCGACAATCTCGAGATCAATTGTCAAGAAATATTCCCTGCAAGTTTTAAAAACATTAAAAACAGGGAAGGCTTCTAAATAGAGCCTCAAATATAGCCAATTTTCCCCCAAAATTTTGTGTTTACAAGTGAGCGTCCTCATTATTCACTAGCATTGTTTTCAAGTTTCATATACACGTGCACATTTAGCAAAAAGATAGAATTTGCATCAAAAAGGACCCTCGGTTAAATCTCCGGGATATGCTAATTACCGGGTAAAGAGATTAATGATATATTATAACATCAGAGCAACTCTTTGTGAGACTTTCTGTGATGTTATAACCCGAGTAAGGTAATTAAGTATTCCATCCTACACGATGAGCCTTGACGTTCACCTTTTCGGCTCTCACTGCTGTCTGTGACGACAAGCCAGTTATTAGCATACTCCAGATATTTCTTCGCAAAGTAATGGAGAGTTCTTTTTGATGCAAATTTATAACTTTTGCTAGTTGTGCACGTGCATATGAAACTTGAAAACAATGCCAGTGAATAATGAGGACGCTCACTTGTAAACACAAAATCTGGGGGCAAAATTGGTTATATTTGAGGCCCTATTTAAAAGTCTTCCCTGTTTTCAATGTTCTTGAAACTTGCAGGGAATATTTCTTGACAATTGATCTCGAGATTGTCGAATTTATAAAAAAAATTATCGAGCGGTTTTTGGAAAAATGCGAAAAATTTTTAGGCATGGACCAAATTACGTCCAAAAACTGTATCAAAAGCAACTGAATGCAAGTTAATAAAATTCTTCTTACTCGCGATCGCCCAGAGCAATTCCCCTCTTTTTTTGTATGCAGTTTTCAATGGAATCAAACCACTACGAGATGAAGCCTCGTTCCCAAAGCTTATCATTTTCTTAAAATATTAGCGAATTGTGTAGGTAGCATGCTATTTCACTGTTTTTATTATTCTTAAAACTACATTTCAAAATATTTCGAAAACGCTTTCATAGAATTTTTTCAAACTATGCCATAATGGAGGCAATTATAGCAGGTACATACTCCCCAAAGCGATTTCTTCAAAAAACTCCTGGAACAGAGAAACACAAAGATAAATGAAAAACGTAATGGCGTCATTACGTTGCCATGGCGACTCCGATTGCAATAAAACCCAGATCATAAGAAATTTTCATCTTTATATAATACAGTTGTGGTAACATTTTTTTCCATATCTTTACTCATGCCGATGTAGTTAATGCTCAAAGTTGGGAGGTATCAACCCCCAAAAATCCAGTCGAGCCACCTTAACCCCTTCAATGTAACACCTAAATTAACACAAGCGGCTATCTTACAAAAACCTGAAAAAAAAGCTCCACCCCACCACTACCCTTAAATCCTGCTTTCCTAACCCCTCGTCCCACAGTAGAAACCCCATCACAAGGCCCGAAGCGCAAAAGGCGTCGGATTCAATTTGTAAATTATTTGGATGATCATAATGCTCATGGCAAACAGAAGAAACGAACTCGGCATAAGAAATTTCGAGTTAGACCTTACAACTACTCCATGGGCGAAGATGATGATTAATAAATTACATGAAAGAGGGCTTTCGTCGGCGTCACGATTGTGGAGCTATTACAGACCAAAACGCCAAGACGTTGGAAACCAATTTTTATTCACCTTCTAAAGAGGAGAACGAGGAGGAGGAGGACTAACTTCCATCCCTTTCAAATCGCTGTGTATTTGACTCTTTTTGTCACTGGTTTTCAATAAAGTTTTTAAAACTGTATCTCGTGTCTTGTCAATTTATTTGTCTCGTGTTTTAATTGATCCTTGTTAAGTTATTAATTGTTTGTGTTTTTATAATAATAAGTCAAGTTTCTCCCTAGGGGTTTTTACTGTGGAGCCAATTTGTATGCAACTGTGGGCTTGGTAACCCGCATAATTAACTGACTAACGGCGCGTGAATTGACATGAATTGCGTGTGAATTGACAAGACATGTGTTGCTAGGCGATCGCACCTCTGATTCCTATTTTTTTTTAATAGACGTGACTCATTAGTTACTAGAATGGAGTTTATTTAAGAACCAAAAGAGTTAGGGCTTACTTTAGAACCACCTGTTGTTTTCTATAGAATTTTTATACCCTGTGCAATACTTTCTACAGAGTCAAGTAAGCAAAGGTTGACATTTTTGCTTGATAGGCAGTTTTTCACTTCGCTGCGCTTCGACCTCATTTTCATGATTTGCCCGAAAAAACTTAGTACGATTCCGCATTGGCCTGACCTCCTTTTTCCTTCTTTTGAAGTAAAGATTTTTTAGTTAACCTCTGTGTCTTGGTTTTGTTTATGACTGATTTATATTGAAAATAATTTAATGATTAAAGATTTTTAAGTTAGTATAATCTGCAAAGATAGCACGTTCAAAATTCCCAATCAGAAGACTATAATCCACAAAAATCCACAAAATTAAAGAATTAAATCCACAAAAACCGGCGTAAAACATCCCTCCTCCACTACTAACCTTAAAAAGATTTAAGAGCTGACCCCTCCAGCTATATTCTTTCTGAATAATTTAGAATAAATGCCGCCATCCACTGACTGTCTACAGCTTCCGTTCACTTTCCCTGTTTCCCCTAAAGAATATCTTTAAGGTGCCTGCACTTGTGGGGGAGGACAGGGAGGTTGGAACACCGGAGAATAGGGGCGAGAGGGGTGCGAGAGGCTTTGAGAAAAAAGGATGAGAGGCCAAATAAATACGGGGAAATTACTCAACAATGCATAATATTTCGCAATCGAAAAAAGGCTAAAGAGAGAGAGCCAAGAAAAAAAGGGGAGGAAGACGGATATGCAAGGTACCGAAGGCGGGAGGTTTGAAACCCCTGTCTCCTTTCCTCACACTTAATCCTTCCAAAACGTACAATTTAGAGGTGGACCTCTGGCCTTAAAGAACCTCTTCAAATAAACCGGGCTCCTAAATGAACCCAGTCTAATGTTTTTAACTCTTACGAGTCTCCAGTGTGGTAGAGCATCTGGAAAAGTCACCAGAATGTAAGGTTTGAAATATATTTTCGTTTTTTTTGAATTCAAACATACAGAATTTTTTACTTCTCACGGAGGTTGTTTGCTAAACACCACGCTTTAAGTTCCTGGTGTCTGATTTTCAGTAGCAGGTTTAATTTAGATCGCGCAAAATTCGGATTTTATCGATTTCAAAGTTTTTTGTTTATTGTTGTCATTGTGAAATGAAAATAAATATTTAAAACTGCATTTTGACAAACTTCAATTCATAGTGAATCACTGGTGAAACGTTTGTAGCGATCGGACAAAGATAAATTACTTTTAAGACGATTGAAAAACATTGGTATGGTCTCCGAAAAACTGTACCGAAACACCTTAAGGTGGCAATAAACAAACTCCCAAAACCTTCCCGTTCGCGTGTTGCAGCCAGCGGATCTCCAGTCTGGCTGGCCAATCTTTCCTAACGCTTTGCCGTCAGCCAGTTTTTATGTAGGGAAAAACCGAATTTTGGACCAAATCCTTCTTTTTGAACCGTTTTTCGGCCAGTTAGCATGGGAATAGGTAGAAAAGAGATTTCCAACACCCAGGACCTAAATTTCTGCTTTTGGCGAATCTATTTCGAATTTTTTTCTCACTCTCTTCTTTTTCCCTTTGCGTTTCTTTTTATAGGCAGTCTTGTTGCCCAATTCAAATTTTGCCTGGCTTTCTTTCCAACAAAGGAAGAAATTAAATCTGTAAAAAGTAGTAGGTAAGTAGCAAAATTGGTAGTGGATTTTTTCCCCAAATGTTGCTTTTTTTTTCTCAGTGTAACTGTCAGGATTGGTCAAAATTTACTAAATGAGGTACCAGTGGCGAGTTCGATCCTTACTAATTTTGCTAATTACCATTGGTTAAACTTTAATGGAAATCTTAATAGGTCCAGGAAAAATAATATGAATGGGTCCATATGGACCAAAACGGCAAAAGCGGACGACAAAGAGTTGTCCCGCCACTGCATTAACGAGTCATTTATTTTTCTTTTAAACTACGCTTTGTTAATCCTTTCATATTAACTTTCTTGATCACATCCCTAGTGGGATCTACCTCAAAAGAAGAATATACCATGTTATCTCCATATAGTTCTTCAGACCTTGTGTAATATTTCTGACGTTTTATTCATTGCAACCACTGCTGATTCGTTACGAGAAAAAGATCTATATGTTTTTCAACTATGCTCCTTAAATCTTCCAGATCTTAATTTATGTTCCTCTTAAACTGCTACTACGGCCAATATTTTTGTTCATATTTTCCTCTATTTCATGCTTGAATATTTTCATTGAGTTTATAACTGCATAAAAAGTTATAAATTGCATTAACAGAGGCTCACTGAAGCTGGAAATGAGCTGCAGAAAACCGGCCAAAACCCGTCCGCTATTACTCAGTTCTAAAACTGAAGCGTGTGATAATTCTGCAAAGCGGTTTGTCGTATGTGACTCTCTGTGACGCAGACGCGCATCGAGAGCTTTCTCAAGAAGAAGTCACCCACTTTTGGTCCAAAATGCAAGACAATAGGCAAGCATCTCCGTAGCATCTGCCACCCACTTTGACGAGAAGATATCTGTAGACAATGTTAGCCAATTTGGATTCACCTGAGGATTTGAGTATTAGGGTAGCATAGAAGGCGCTCCAAACAGCTTATTCTAGCCCGGAAAGAGAGTGTTCGACCTCACGGTACACATTTGTTGAACAACTGTTTTGGACCAAAACACATCATACAAATTATAGATACATTTATATTTTGCCAGAGTTCAGTGTTTGGTCTTAGCAAAGAGATCACTGTCTCTATTGGCGGTACCACTGAAGTGACAATTTTTTCATTCGATCCACGCTTCCATTATAAAAATATAATTTTTACTCTAAATTTTCACATACATTACTGCCGTGTGTATTAAATTGTGCAAGCGTTTGCTCAAAAGATGGTTCAGTCAAGCTTTGTCATAACTGAAATAGTTGTGAGTTCTCTGCTTTGCTCCAAGAAATATTTATCCTTGGAATTGGTACTCCATTTTTTCCCTCTTCACCATCATTCCCTCTACATGTGATGTAATAGATTCTTGTTTGACATGTTCTAGAACAAGTTTTTCAATAGGAAATAAAACAAATAATGAAGGGTGGCCTAACATATATATCCTTTTCTAGAGTGCTCAACTTTCATAAGCAATAAAGCCATGTATAGCCTCTGAAGCCCGAAACTACATTTGCATTAAATTGTTAGTCTCGCAGTTTACCTATTTTTCCTCTACTATTGCATTGCAAACTGTCAAATAGCATTTCAGTTTGTTTGCAACATACTGTTAACTGAGACAAGTAATTTTTTTTTTAATAGAAGTCATTCTGTCCTTTTTGATAAAATAATTCATACAGAACAAGATTTTTATACATTGCTTTGGGTATCAATGAATGCCAGGTTTTTGATTTCGACCATCAATATCAAAGGGGGGAGGGGGGAAGGTCTTGGCAAATCTTTTGGTCCAAAATTCCAGAGCCCAAGGCCTTTGTTTTATGGTTTTTACTTGTAGGATCAGTCTATCTGATTCCCTTGAGACAGAGGCTAGCCTACAGAGTATTTATTTACGTAGCTTGTAGTATTGTAGTGGTTTCTCTTGAAGTAAGAGCACTGGTCTTCCTGCATAACCTTTGTTATATCAACAACAATGAACTAACATTAAAATTTTAACAGTTGTTGACGGCTACAACCCCACTCTGTTTTGAGCTCTATCGGCGGGTGTAGTGTTTGTCTTGAAAAGTTACCTGTGTAATTTTAAAGTAGGATGTTCAGCCTTGCAGAATTCACTGTGTCTATTATAGATCCTCAGTTTCTCAGCATATTTGTTTGTGGTTTTTTGCAGTTTAAGAGGCGGTCCGTGTAAGAACCGACCACTCGAATTTCTGTGGGAAACAGAATTCCTTCATTTTTTTTCTGCGACATAACTAGCCCATTCCATTAACAAAAATAGAATTTGTTTGGTTCATGGTGCTTTTTTAAAAAAAGAATTGGGCGGCGATTCGCCTGGACGGTCCAAAGCTGTCATGATCGTCTCTTTTAAGGTCAAATTTAAGCGTTTTGTTCAAGGCTCGCAAAAATTTCGCATTTATCCAAATAGCATAAAACAAAAGTATGATTGTAATTCATGCTTACTTTATTCAAAAAAGGCAAAATGTTTAAATTCTGACCCCCCCAAAAAGGAATCATGATGTTTTGAAAATACCACGTAAAGCGTCCTTTATAAAATTGCGCGCTTATCCTAGTTTTAAAATGAGCTTTTTTCAAAAGTCTGACTTTATCTGGAGTCTTGGTCACTATCCCTGTTCAGTACTAAGAATTAAGTGTACTGAAATCACGAAAAACATTATTGGGCACTGTTGATTTCGAAGCACAAGAGTTCGATAAAGTTGGGTAACATTCTACTGTAATTGTGCATATGACGTAATTTACGCATTTTCTTGATTCCGAACTTTCCTGCTATAAAACTAAAAATCATTACTGTCAAGGAGCAACTATTTTCAAAACTAACTTAATGCTGGGGACAAACAGTGAATGTCTTAAAAACCACTACATATTGTCCTAAAATTGGGATGTTACAAAAAAAAAGTAGCAGCTTCGGTTAATGTTACTATGTCAAGTTGTGGCTAAACAGTTAAGAAATTTCGTTGAGGGGGGTTAGACGGTAAGAAAATTAAAATACATTATGAATAGATTTACCGTGTAATTACCACCTCAAAAGTTATGACACGATTCAGCAAAGAAATAGTTTACCAAAATGTACCGAATTTTCTAGCCTCAAGTTTTTGCGTGCAGACGACATCATTTATATTGTGTCTGAGGATGTCAATTTCGGAGTTCAGTTTGCAGTGCAAAACATGTTGGATGTTATTTTATCGAAGCTGAAACTACTTATTAGGCTTAACGAGGTAAAATAAACAAGGTACAAAAAACTGGATACTTTTAAGAATAAAAATGGTTTGCTGGTTTACTATTTCTTCAAGTTTTTAATTCAATTTAAGTTAATTTTTCTGGCGTCGTTCACTTAATTTAATTTCGTATGCAAATTTGCAACACAAGACGTAGAGCGTATTTACATTGTGCCGAGATGGGTCCGTGCACACTTCGGCCAACCTAATTTCCCATTTTTCCACCAAAAACGGAAAAAAGAACTATTACTTATCCATATCATATCTACATATTTTAAAGTACAGAAAAAATTGAAAAATAGAAAATAATCAGGAAAATTGATCCTTTTTTCATTTTTCTATTTTTGAAGTCCGCTTCAAAAATAGAAAAGTACTGTAAACGGCTAAAAGCAATATTTTGCTATCTTTTATTTTTTTTGCTATTGTTAGAAAATGAGAAAAATGAAATAATCTCCGATTCCTAACTCGTTTTTCTGTCTTTCCGTTTTTCGCAAAAAATAGAAAAACGAAAAAATGAAAAAAATATTATTCATTCGCACCATTTTTTCATTTTTTCCATTGTGTTCGAAAAATGAAAAAATAGAAAAATAGCATACCTACCGCCCAATTTTCCATAATTCCATTTTAATAAGAAAAATGAAAAAAATGACAAGTGTTGAGAGCAATTTTCTATTTTTCCATTTTTTTTTTAATAAATAGAAAAACTTTAAAACGACACACACTTCCAGACTTCTCACACTTTTTTATTATTTTTTTTATTTTGTTGAAAAATGGCGCAGAAAAGTGAGAATTTATGAATATTTAACGGTGAAGAAAAGAAAAACCTAATTCGTACCCACTTTCGACCGACTAATTTGGTTAGAAGATTTACACAGGGTCGGTGGAGATGTGGAGGAATTTTTTTTTTTGGGAGAGGGGGGGCTTTAGTTTTCGAGATGCGGACGTAGTTCCATTCGCTTTTGAAGTTGATTAAATTTTCTCGATTTCCCTGAAGGTTTGAGTTGTCGGTGGTCGACTGTGGATGAAAGTGACAGGAAAACCGTACCGTACCGGCCGAAAATGAAGAATATTAGAAAGGGTACGAGGGAGGAGCCAGAGAAGGCGTGAAAATTGGTACGGGAAAGGAGGGGTGTAACTCAACGGTTTTAATGCCAGCAACACTATGGTCCAAGCACAAAAAAAGCGGTTCGTGAGAGAGATTAAGGGGAAGGAGTTAAGAAGAAAGTCGTTGAACAGACACATGCACAAAATAAATAAAGGGCACTCCCAGTAGAGAGGTCAGACCCTTTTAAATGAAATAGATGTTCAAAAGTAGACTGCTTAGCCTGCCGAAATATCGGATCTTGCCGCAGAACGGGTGTTTTAGGATTGCAAGAGTAAATATATTGAATTAATATTATGGAGGAGAAACATCACGAGGCGCCTAGTATACACTCGCGGGAGAGAACATCTTAATGCTCTGGCCCCATACATTTGTTTAAACGTTGGATAGCGACGGTCCACTGGAATAACTCACTATCCAGCGGCCTGATAATTTTCTATGTATTTTAGGGAAACCAATTGTGTTATCCACTGGATAGTTATTTATCCAGCGGATAGCGTTTAAAAAATCCACCTTTTAAGAGTGGTTGTCTGAGAAAACCGGGCAAAATGTTAAAAAAGTCAACCGACGGGAGACAACAGAATAAGCTCATACTAAGATCATAGATAGGTTGGGTGAAGTAATGGACAAATATAATAAACATAGGTTCTTCACTGCTCTTGTATTAGAGATACGAGCATCACTTTGTTTGACCCCCTCGGACGCCATTTTTGTAAGCAAATTTTGACCATTTTGTGAAGCTCACAAACTCCTCAAAATTAAACAAGCGAAGTTCATTTTTTCTGTGCGGCACAACACAACACAAGACTATCTTCGAAAACCATAAACGTTGTTAGGTAGCTACGGGCAAGACTAACAAAACAAAAAATCGGTCGGTTTTGAATTGATCTGTAGCGCACAGCTAAAAGGATAATAATAATCTTACAGCCAAATTGAAGTCTACTATCATCCATGTTACCAACACACTAATAATCATTTTGGCTCGTTGGAACAGGAAGAAATTAGAAAACTCACATTTGTCATAGTTGCCAACCTTTTTCTTGAAAATAGGCCGATCCCTTTGTGTTTGTTTCAAGTCCTCTTCAGGCTTCTTCTTCCCTATTTCGCTGCCAGCTATGGTCAGCAGGTAAAGGAAATATCAAAAAGTTCGAAATACTGCCATTGTTACATATTGAAACGGCTAAAAGTGCTGAACCATGGAATAAAACTAGAAAATAACAAAGCGAAGCCATCTTGAAAATCCAGTACTCGGGAGGGACTGGCACTAGTAGTTGCCTTGTCTCCAAACTCGGCAACGAATAATAAGGTAAAAGACAAGAAACAAACGACTCAGTAAATAAATGCACACTTCCTATACAAAACACAAACATTATCAGCTACTTGCTCCAATATTACTTCTGTTTATTAAATTTTGTTTGTTCACTTCTGGGTTGTGATTTTTTTTTTTTTTCGCAGAGTGAATGGGGCGGAGAATGGGATCAGGCGGTCCTTCTTCTCTTTCTCTTTGGGAGGCCTAAGCGAAAATGAAAATTAAGAACTCCTGATCGTAGGTTAGTGGGTGATTACCGCGAATTGATTCATCCATTCTACCTTTGGAGTTATCCCGTGAATGTGGATAACATTCACCTTATGGTTTACTGGGAATCAATTCACCTTGTTTCATATCTTATGCAGGAGCTCATTTTCAGGTCTGTAGGTTTTGCGGTCTGGTTTGTGGGACTTATAAGGTATTTAAAATTCGCGTCAAAGTTGTTCTAAAAATAGCCTGGTTAGTAAAGACGCCGTGACACGACTACATAAAAGCTGCTCGCTTCGGGTTATCGGTGATTAACTCCAATTACTTCACCCGCTCTTCATTTTGAGTTATCCCTTGAATGTGGATAACATTCACTTATGGCTTACCGGGAATCAATTCACCTGCTGATGAATTTTCTCCCCTACTTCGCTATGGTCAGCAGGTTAATTCCAAAAAACTCGAAATACTATTATTGTTGCTTTTTAAAACGGCAAAAAGTGCTGAACCATTGGATACAACTAGAATATATAAAAGGGACGCCATCTTAGAAATTCAGTACTCTGGAGGGACAGTTACCAGTACTTGCCTTGTCTCCAAACGGAAACTACATGGTCTCATTTGGAGGCGAGACAAACTATGCAAATCCAGATCATGAGCTACATACAAACAAAGAGACAAACAGTTATTATCTACGTGCTCCACTCTTTGATTTCTCTACTCTTGTAAGTTAAATTAAAGGGGGATGGTGACGTGTTATTAACAGGCATTATTATTCATTCAGAATATTTCCCCGGTTCTGATTGGCTAAACGCACACGCATGATTCACCATAACCAGCTGTACTGACGACCAAATTTGGCAGAATTTTGCGTTTAATGAACCGATGACGTCAAAAGTGCAGCTTTCTTACAGGTTAATGCACCGTTAACCAAGAAGACCTGGGGACGAGGTTGAGTTGTTTAGGCTGTGAAAACAAAAATGGCGGACATTTAACTCGTTTCAAGAGTAAGAACAAGGCGAAATAATAGCTAAAAACATGGCAAGAACAGCAAGAAGACAACTCGAAGGGCGACATCTACTATTTGGAAAATATTTGCGGAGCTGAACAACCCTAAACGTGCACTATCGAAAATAAAATTAACATCGATGGAGGTAAGCATGTTTTAGCTATGTTTTTAAACTAGGAAGTATTTTGAATGAATAATAAAACAATTATTGAACTCGGCTTTCGTATCCTCTGCAGAAATATGGAGGTCTTGGAGGGTGTTACCCGCCTCAGCCTATTGCCTCGACCGATATTACCCTCCTCGACCTCCATAATTCTTCATAAGATACTCAGCTCCATTCATTAATTAATAATTAATTCATTCGATCATTCACTACATTTTGAGTTATCCCGCAAAAGTCGTAGCATTTCTTTCTTTCAACTCTTTGGTCTTTAATTTAATTTTAGGATTAGAGGTGTTGACGTTTTTATTATATTCGTCTATTGTTGCGTCATTCTCCGATCACCGTCCACGGCTGATCATCCACTCGTCTCCCATTCTTTTGAAGCACCGAGCTCAGTAATAAATGATGTCGTTGGTGACCCTTTTTCTTCTACCTTAGATGAAACGGTAGGCGCATTCCTTATAGTAGCCTACAGTATGCAGGAAGGCTCCGCCCGAAAGGCTACCTCTTTCAGGCATCAGGAATAACATAGGGCGCTTTCCATTATACCAAAATTTTCGGAAATTTTGGTCGAAAAATAAATGGGACGCTTTGGTGTGCGTGGAAATTTTCCGGTCAAAAGGGTCCACCTCCGGAGGTGGTCCTCTTGGACGGTTGGTCCGGTCCGACTGAAACTTCCCGTTCCACTTCCAAAAATTTTCGTTTCCAGTCCTACTTTGCTAAGCAGCAATCAAAATTTCGGCCGAAACGCAAATGGATCGTTTCGATGTGATTGACGCTGTTTCAATTGAACAATGCCGTTCCATTTTCTCTAGATGGTTCCACTAATCATGATTGTTTGGTCTGGCAAATGGAAACACTCATAGCCAGCGTTGCAGCCGCCCCACGGACGCATCGCCTGGACTATTGGTATAGTTCGTCTAGCCTACGAATAGCCCACGTTCGATATATTAAAATTCTAACATGACTCCGAGGCTCTCTGGTCATTTTTGTATATTTCGTTTGGTTTTCTTCGCGCTCAAGTCTCTTCTGGAAATTGCGAGACAATGGAGTGGTGAAATATTGCAATTTTGACCCTAAAACCTCGGAGTCCTGTTAGAATTTTAATACATAGAACGTGGGTTATTAGTGCACAAAAGCTATTGTGCACTAATTCGCAAACCCTCTATACAGCGGTTTCTTATTCTCTAATCAACCAATCGAAATTATCGACCTTAAAGTTACTAACAAAAATGTAAAACTGGTTAAACCAACTAAAAATAGCACATGACCTTATCTTAATGAGATTCTTGCGCATTTTATTAATGAGATAAAGACAAAAGGTTATGACGTCTTCGGTGTTAATTTATTTCCTCACAAGTTAATGAGCGGCATGAGATTCACCCGCGAAAAAAGGAGTAACCCTACTATACTACTGAGCTCCAGTGTCCAGATTAGTAGTTCCGGTTTTAAAGCGGTCTGAAGGAGTACTTTAGCACAGTGTAAACGTTTTGAGAAAAATAAAAACCTGATAACAGCAGCCGCACGTTTTAACAAGGGCCTCGAATAAAGCGTTCCAAACTAAAATGTGGCGTTCCGATTCAGACAAATTCTGAGTAAAATAGCCATTACGTACTGAACGATTTTGCTATTCCGAAAGATGAAAAAGTGAAAGAGATTTTTCTTATATGACACTTGGCACAACATAGCAAATATAATTATTTACCATTTCCTATGCCAAGGTAAAAAATTAGATCCCCCTCCAATGAAAAGGTTTTGACAAGAAACGTATAGAGTTCCCTTGGCATCCCTGGCCTTTTTCTCTCATCATGATTTTCAATCTCAATGATATTTGTTGTGGCTACATGCCTCTCTGGTACAGTTAGCTCCCTGGACACTGCCCAGTGACCCACAATGAAAGACTGAACCACCTCAGTCATAAGCAAATGTGAAAGACAAATGTAATATTTAGCAGTTATTCCCTAAGCGAGTGTTGGATATGAGATGGTAAGTAGCCATAAGTTAACCATCTCATATCCAACAATCCTGGATGGAAGAGTACTTTCATTAATATTTTAACTCCAAACGTCTGGTTATTACAACTTTACGAACCTTTTGCAAACATTGCCTAGTGAGGAACCAATTAAAAGCTTTCCAAAACATTTTGCGTTTTTCCAAAATAGGGTTTTCTAACAGAAATCTATACTTTTTGTCTGCAAGTATTTAAAAAATGTTTAAACCATTGAGTTTTCATGGACGCCATTTAAAGACCAACTAAAAATACTGTTTTATTCCTGCAACAGGAGCACTTCCGAAAAAAAAAAAAATGTCACCTCTTCCAAAATAATTACTTGGCTTAATCCACATATTATTCTGTGACCAACACAGTTGATGAGTGAATACAGCAGTGACGATATTTGACTAAAACTACCAGAATTCATTTCGGTTTTGCTTTGTTATTTAATCAATCCCGCTGAGGATTAAAGAACAATAGCCTTAATTTTCACAAGAAAACAACAAACTCAAGGATTCTGGTAGATGTAGTAAAATGACGTCATCGAGCAATTGTCCTATTCTGCGGCCTGTGAAAACCCATGCCACAGAAATTCTGTCTGTAAAAACTCATGCCGCAGAAATCCTGCAGCCTGTGAAACTCATGCCGCAGAAATTCTGCGGCCCCTGAAATACTTGAACGAAACAAATACCCTGCAACCCCCTGAAAAAATGAGCAAATTCTGGGATGATTTAAAAATGTATAAATAACCTCACCTACGATTCTTTAGTACACAAGATATTATTTACAAAGAGATATTTACAGCAACATTGCTAATTTAACTTTGTCTGCCTTACGGTCCTACCGAAACAGCAATATTTTGTTTATAAGTTTAACTTGTTCCGCTTCTTACAATAAATTGTTGGAAATATAGCACATTGTCAAATATAATAAACTATGAGTTTGCTCTTTTATCGGGTGACAAATTTCCCCAGTCTCAGTTTATGACCTTAAATTTCTTAGGGCACTGTACCTATCCTTTAAAAAGTTCGACGTGTCTAGATACCCGGCAGCCGGGAACTGTTTTCAAAAAACTAGATACCTGGCAGTCAGAAAAATTCCTGCACTAAAAAACTAAAACCTTCCTTTGAGAATCGCTTGGGATTTATGCCAACAAACATTAAATGCTTAGGGAAGGTTTGGACAATAATATGTTTGTGGATCACCCGAGAGCTGATTAATCACGTCACGCTCAGTGTGTCAGAACTTGAATATTTTTGAAGTGTCGAAACTATGAACATTTCACTCTATGCCCAGGCTCGACGGTTGCCCCTACTTCAAGCCCAAGGCAGTGTTTGAAATCGCTTGAGTTTTCTAAACAACTTCCTTATGTTTTTACACAAATTCAAAGAGATATTTCGTGTAAATTGGACATGAATTTCCGACTGTTGGGCATTTAGTATTTTGAAAACCGTACCCGTGAGCCAAGATGCTAAAGAATATGCTTTTTAATGCAGGCGCGGAGAATTTGTCCACAACAATACGAAACCTTTATTTAGAATTGCTTGGCATTTCTGAACAAATACTAAATACTCTGGTGAGGTTTCGTTGATAATTTCTGTGGATATTCATCGGGAGTTGACTTAGTATGTCAGAACTTGAATATTTTGCAAGTGTCGAAAACATTGAGATTTCACTCTATGCCCAAACTCGACAGTCGCTTCTAGTTTTAACCCAAGGCAATATTTTAATTTATAATCCCTTGAGATTTCTAAACAAATATCTTATGTTCTTAGAGGAATTAAACGAGCTATTTGGAGAAAATTGGTCAAAATTTCTGACTGCCGGGTATCTAGTTTTTTAAAAACAGTTCCCGGCTGCCGGGTATCTAGACAAGTCGTAAAAAGTTTCTCGTTGATGGCATGAGCTTGCTGTTCTCAGTGAACTGGAAACCATCACAGACAATTCAAAAACTTGGAAGCTCTCAGCAGAAGTTAAGAAGTATGCCTGTGCGGCCGGTTGTGCCAGCCGTTATTTAGAAAATGCTAAGGGCTGTATAAATAAGCATACTGCAGTTAGAATCAAATCACTTTAATACCTACCATTTAGACTTTATCATAGCTCAACACTTCGCTATTTTGTGACACAGCGTCTGTGGGATACCGTGAGATGCTTCAATTCAAAGACTTCGAATCTCGCCATTCGCCTTTACCGTAATTACGGTTCGCCAGATACGTCGAATTACAACGTACACCACGTTTCATGACTTTGACGAAATAAAAGGACTAAAATAACCGCAGCAAAGGAATAAGAATCTAAGATTAAAAGCCACAGCAGTGCGAAGCGTCGTTGAGAAAGCAAAACGATTTTAAAATGGCGCAAATTCTCAAATGGAAGATAATATGTCATCCATAACAATACGTAAGCCAATCAGATCATAGCGGAGCTCTGGCGCGCGAAGCGTGCCCGCGGAGCACCATGGGTAAGTAAATCTACCCATCCCAGGAAATTTGGTAATCACGTGACCGTACACTGCACTGCATTCCAGTACGAATACTGACATGCACTTTTTACGTGAAGATGTCACCGATTTACTGTTTTAAAACGTGGTAGAAACTTCATACATCGAATTATGCTTTGTCCTATCTGTTTTCTTGCAAAATCTACATAACTGCTTTTTCCTGTCAATGCTCTTGATTCCCTACTACACTACAGTATTCAGAGGTCAAAGCCAGAATCGCTGGTACAAGACCGCCATGTCGGCCGCCATGTTATTAAACAACATACTAAACCTACTGGCCAGCGGCATTCCATTTTCTACTTCACGTATGCGTTACTCCTTCGTTACTCTGAAAGCACGTGTTTTTTTCTTTTTTTGGTTGGAGATGTCAAAGCAACTTACCCTGTTCGGGACATCTGCAAAAGATAATAAACGTGCAGGGAACTTAATATACAAAGACCCAAAATCAAAATATGAAAAGTTTATAGAACGTTTTGTAAGGAGAAACAAAGGTCAAGCCTCGAGGGAAAGTGTTGTTCGATCAGCACAAGAAAAATGGAAAGAGCTTCGTAAAGATTCAGCTGCACTGGAAACCTATATAGCTGCAAAAGAAGGAGAAGAAGAAATCCTCTCATTGGAAGAAAGTCGGCTTAAGAGTTCTCACGATGAGAATCCAGAAAGGCTACATATTGGAACGTGCATCAGTTTGCTTTTGTCCAAAAATGCCCCGCACTAACGTCCACTGCCTTACCCCCTCCCCCCCTAAACGTCCAGTTGACGTTAAGCGGGGGGAAAGTGAATATGTCCACGGCCCCTAAGATTTGAGACAATGATCTGACCGATCGAGAATCAGGTTTGATTATAAGCTTATAGAACTTTAAAAAACCTTCAGACATTTTCTCACCTCAAATAGAAAGAAAACGTTCCAAAGAATATTTAGTTATAATTCTGGCTGTAAAAGAAAGCTTTGTGCGATTTTCTAGCCTCGAGTTCATCTTTGAAAAACGCAAAAACCGGGAAACCGGCTTAAAACATAAACAAGGATTTTCAGAGACACTTTAATACTTGTCTTCGCGTGTGAATGAAAATTGTTGTCTCTGTATATGTTTCACCGAATTATTTTCCTTTTATTGATTGTTACTAGTCTCTTTTGCAATTTTCATCGCTGTTGTGCCGTTTATTTCA
>CALNXK010000289.1:167500-217500 GCA_942486035.1 Porites lobata
GTTGCCAAACTCTTTGTGGTCTGTGGTTAAATGCGATCGATTTCTACATACTGAAGCACCATAAAGTTGCGTGAAATGTTTCAGCAGATAACTCAGAAATGGTGCATCACACAGACCTGAGATTTGAAGAACTTGATTATGTGACTAAGAATATATGAAATGTATCATATTTGTGAACTGTGGATAAATCATATTTGTGAACACTTCACAGTTGTGTGAATGTGTGCTAATTTTTGCAGAGGTACAGGGCAATGCAAAGTTTATTATTAAAGAAAGTCCCTTTGTAATTCACAGAATGCCTCAGATGTTGTTGGTGCAGTTTCTCGCATCAACTTTACAAAGTTGACATCCTTTAACGTAGTGCTGTTTTACAGTGTTTGATGATGTCAAAACCATGAAAGACAAGATGTTGGAAGAGGGTGCCACAAATGCCCAGACTGGACATTTCTATGTCCAAAATAAACCACAAAGTGATAATCAAGGTAATAACCTGTATGTTCAGTTCTCATTAGAAATTTGTAAGCTGTACTGTAATAGCAGACAAATATTCATGTTAGGCTTCATCAACATGACCAGCTCTTGCGAGACACATTTTTTAACAAGTTAAAAAAGTCGAAGGGTCTGCTGTTGAGAACAGTGCAACATGTAGTACTCTTCCTTGGATGTCCAAATCCCCAACATGTCTGGCTAAAAGCATGGAAGTTTGGCTCTGTGATTACGCTAGCATAATCACAGAGCCAAACTTCCATGCTTTTAGCCTGATACTACAAGCACAACCAAACAATAAGATAATTAACAGTTAATAGAATTATTATGTTGACTGCGGGTATCTTTAAGGAGTGCTGAGAAATGGTCATAGACCACAGATGGTCGTGATTCGTTCATTGGGAAAAGTAACTGCAAGATAATCAAGATCAGGTTCTCTTTTTAAGAATACCATAAATCTTATGTGTAATCTGGATGATAAGATTGAACTAATCAAAATTCATAAACTGATTGTTGGAGTGTTGTACTAATAGTGTCAACTAATAAATTTGTAATAAATAAAGTGTATGTTGTCACTCAATTTTTTTTTGGTTTAAAAATTTTCAAACAAGTTTAATATTTGGTTTCTTTTGTTTCTGATCCATTACTATCATCTGAGACAAAGGAAAACAAAATAAAACTGGTTTTAATTTTTTAAACCAAAAAACAAATTTGAACCACAACATATACATGTAAAAGTCTATGTGGACATGTTAAAACTCTTACACTCATGCCACTTTTAGGGCCATATTTGAAGGAGTCCCTCGACACGTTTGTGGTAGTACATTGGTCAGTGTCAAGACAGATGACCTCTAGACATTTTTCTGGTAAAAAGAGTGAGGTATTGATCTTTGTGGAGCATGTGCCTTCAGTATGTAGCAGCACACAACCACTGTGGGCGCCTACACCTGGCTCGTGAACCATCTCAAAAGAAGGGGACGCTGTTGTCGATGTCTGCGGCAGCAGTGGTTATGCAATGGTGGCAGTCTTAAAGGCAGGCCAAAAGGCACTGTAGCTGAGCAGTGCACCACATTGCGAACTTAAAACATCACAGCCAAGGATTCCAACCCTCTTACTTTGATAAAACTTTGAAAGAAGCTTTGATACATATGCGTCTCTGAACAGCTTACAGCTCAGAGTTTACGAAATTCAATATTACAAAGGTCCCAATGGCAGAGGTTTTTCCATTCCCGCGTAAGTTATAAATAGCAAATCATTCTTTGCTGTCTATAGTCATGCCAAAACCGTGGTAAATAGTAGGTTGTGAAATTAATATATAGATTTAGCCAGGGCTAAAAGCGAGGCTCCCATTAATAAATTTATAATTTAAATTAAACAATAAACTTGTATTCGAATTCCACAATTCAGTTAACTTTAGAGCACATTTATGTGACTTTTGAGGGAAAGGCTACCTGATTTTAGAGAAAAATAATTTGCAAACAGCCCAAGAGTGAACCAAATCTTACATCGAGTTGATAGCCTCATATTATACGTACACCCAAAAACTGGTAATCATCTTCGATCACATTTAAGAGCCATAATGGCTCTCGATCACCGTAGATTAATTAGTGGAAAAAAAATCAGGCCAACTTTTTTGCGTTGGACAAGTTTACTTTGCAAAATCTTGTCAACAAATCTGGGTGCGTGTAAACCAACCTTTTATACCATTTATACATCACATCTGAGGTGAAACAGTAGTATGAGGCACTGTTTTTATCATACCGGCAGACCTCGGACAGAAGGCAGTATGTCACAAAACAAATTGCACTTATTCAATATTCATAAACTGTTAAAAAAATTTCCAAAATCACCTATACGGCCATCCGGTTATCACTTTAGTAGTGCGAGCTGTGGCGAGTGTTTGAACGAACATTAACAGAGTTACGCTCCAACATTATAAAGAATTTATTCTGTTTATTTTTTATTTAATGGTTTATTAACGCGCGGAATTTTGAGTACTCCCACAAGCGATGTTCACTGAACGACTGAAAACAATCGGCACAGCGATTAAAATTACAAGAGAGACTACTAACAATCAATAAAAGAAATATAATTCGGTGAAACATATACAGAAACAACAATTTTCATTCAGGAAGACAAGTATTAAAGTATCCCTAAAAATCCAGAGTCTTCAAGCTTCAAGCTTAAGTTTATGTTTTAAGCCGGCTTCCCGGTGTTTGCTTTTTTCAAAGATGAACTCGAGACAAGAAAATCGCTAAATATTCTTTGGAACGTTTTCTTTGTATTTGCGGTGAGAAACTGTCTAAAGGCTTTTTAAAGTTCTGTAAGCTTATATCAAACCTGATACTCGTTCAGATCATTGTCTCAAATCTTACAAACGTGCATAAACTAAATGACCGCATAAACTCCGCTCGACTTCATTAAATTAGATCCAAAAAAACAAACATCAAATACAATAATTTCTATGGCTTACCATTCGAGATGTAGCTCCTGAAAGGTATCAAGAAAAGCCAGTATCGCTTCAGACTTTGCAATCCTCTTACGCAGCAAGCAAGGTGAAAACGAAAACGATGCCATCCGAAATCGGATTTCCGACTTTGACAAGCGACGTATTCCTCAACCAAAAACCCAATAAACAAACTAGCCATGAATAACAGAGGACTCCTGATAGCAGCTGAATTTCATTTTGCACATCCAGTGGAAAAAGACAGTTAAAAACATCACAAGTTGACACAAAACTCTGTCAGCTTCAGCTATCAAAGTAAACAAGATTCAAGATGCTGTATAAATTTTCCGCATGAACTCCTGTCAAATTTTGACCAATCAGAGCATAAAAATTGGACGTAGAGCGTGATCAACGCGTGACCATGGTGAGAAAAGTCAAAAGCAACTGTCTTCCCTGCCTGTAACAGCTGGCTGAATTTTCGCGTCCGAGGTCAGTTTGCAATCAAAATTTTAATTGTGCGGCACATAAACACAACATATTTCATATGAATTTAGAAAAACTTGAACTTGAGCCTGCGATCACTTGAAAACTAGTAACTTGTCAGCGGATAACTTCAAAAAAATACTTGACCTCGATGGGTCGACACCTGAGCCCGCGATACTTTCGAGTGATACTGGTCAGCGGGTACCCTGTTTTGACAGCTGTCAATTGATCAAATTGATGTCCAATGTGTGTGCATTATCAGTTTAACTAGTAAAAGTATGAGATTGAACATTGTTCGCGATCTAGTAAAACAATTAACTGGTCAGCGGACGGCTTCCAAATAAATCACGTCACCTCGATGAGTTGACACATGAGCCCGCGATATGGTCATGGGATACTGGTCAGTGGCTATCCTGTTTTGACAGCTGTCAATTGACAATATTGTGAATGTCCTCAAATTAAAGATGTGGACTTGCCAAGACACGCCTAAGACACCCCTCCCTTCCTTTTGATAGTCTCCCCTACCCCACCCGTACAATCTGTAGACGCGTACGTACGTACGTACGTACGCTCGGTCAATCACGTGACAACCAAACGAAAAGAGGTTGACCATATTCCATGAGTATGGGGCTCTGTGCCACGCGCGCTTCGCGCGCGCGGGAGCCCCGCTATTATAGCTGTTGAATTTTACATAGGAGTTTGTTTGATTACTGGTACTCCGTGTTTAACTGTTCTGATGCAGCAGATCAACACTTACCACTGTTCCTCTGCCACTGTGGAAGTTAGTCTTAGGATTTCTGAGTGATTTTTTTCTTTTTTCAGCATTCTATATGGAGATCAGAATTTCCCAATTCTATTTTGATCTTTTTTTGAAGATTCTGAATTCTTGTCAGTCTTCTTTATTTGGTTCAGAATTTCTGATTTGTTTTTTAGAGTTCCTTATTGGGATCAGAATTTCTAAAAAAATCACTTTTCGTTCGGAGTTCCTCGTGGGAATCAGAAATTCTATGCTGAGCTTCTTATGGGAATCAGAATTTCTGAAAGTTTTTTGGACTTCTTTATGGGGATCAGAATTTCTGAATGTTTTTTGGACTTCTTTATGGGGATCAGAATTTCTGAATGTTTTTTGGGCTTCTTTATGGGGATCAGAAATTCTGAATGTTTTTTTCGACTTCTTTATGGGAATCAGAATTCCTGAGTGCTTTTTGGACTTCTTTTATGGGGATCGGAATTTCTGAGCGTTTTCCTTCCAAATTTTTATGGAAATCTGATCAGAAATTCAGAGTTTTCTCTGGAGTCCTTTAGCGTGATAAGAGATTAAAAAACAGTTTACAAAGTTGGAATAGTAACTTTGCAATTCTCTCGGAAGAAATTTGGGATTCCGAGGAAAGAAACAAATCGTTCTTGTAAATTTTACATTAACTTTTCTATTTGGAGAGAAAGTGAAAAATTACCCTTGGAATTAAGTGCTGATATTGCCTTTCCGAAAAAACTGTCCATTCTGTTCTGATCGTATTTTACGCTGTTTTTCGAACAAACTTGAGATACGGCTACGTTCAAAAATCATTTTCTGATGTAAGTTAAAACTTTACGAGGAAAGTTTAGGTGTGTATCTTTTTGTTTGCTCGGAATTTGTCCAAATCGGAACGCCACATTTTACTTTGGAACGCGTTGAATGAAGAAACATTACGACTTCTGTGTGTAAGACCAACAGGCCCTTCCATAACTGCGATAACCACCCGAAACGCATGCATACCTGATCAAGATCTCAACCTTTCCTTGTAATTTTTTTCCTTGCTTTGCAAGAGCGACTACAAATAAAGTCTGGTCATCATAAAAGATAGGGTAACGGAAATGTACTTAATATAAGCTTCCTTTTTTTCTGACAGCCCTCTTGTGACGTTGTGCTGTACCGAATCGTAAAATACAACTACTTATTTATTTTGCTGTTGTCATCTTCTATCCCTTCCTGAGTGTTCGCTATTTCGTTTTCTTCTTTAAATGGGGTTTCTGTGTTTCCCTGCAATTAGAACACACTTACTCATTTTAAAAGCAAAGACTTTTATCATAAAACGCAGTGAGATAAGACTGAACTGTAACCACGTTTCTTTCAGTGAATATCTTTTCATAAAGCGTTGCCACAAGAAAAGATTACATAAGGTAAGGGACAGAAGGGGCTAGGGTAATAATATGTAACCTCCCCTGCCAACAAAAGCAAGCTAGCTCTTACTCCTCCTAGTCACTGAAAAATTATGACTAACTCCCACTCCCCACTGACATTTGAATGAATTCACCCCTATTACTGTAACGCTTTAAGACGGCTGCGCAGGGAACAGTACCTTGAAACTACCTTCGACAGAGCGGTCCATTTCAGGATAGGCCGATTGCGCATAGTCTTCTGAATCGTCTTGTGAATAGCTGGATGCAGCTCCCAATTATTTGCGTCAGCTAGGAGCCCATAACTTCTATGTAGTCGTGTCACGGCGTCTTTAATAACCAGCACCAACAACTTTGGTGCGAATTTTAAATACATTACAAGTCCCACAAACCAGACCGCAAAACCTACAGACCTGAAAATGAGCTCCCTCGCAATCTATGAAACAAGGTAAATTGATTCCCATTAAGCCATAAGGTGAATGTTATCCACATTCACTTGGTAACTCCAAAGGAAGAGTTGGATGAAGCAATTCGAGTTAATCATCCATTAACCTGAGACAGGAGTTCTTAATTTTCATTTTCGCCTCTTAAAGAGAAAGAGAAGAAGGACCGCCTGATCGCAGAAGTGAACAAACAAAATTTAATGAATAGAGGTAATATTGGGACAAGTAGCTGATAGTGTTTGTGTTTCGTATAGGAAGTGTGCATTTATTTACTGAGTCGTTTGTTTCTTGTCTTTTACCTTATTATTCGTTGTTTTGGAGACAAGGCAACTACTAGTGCCAGTCCCTCCCGAGTACTGGATTTTCAAGATGGCTTCGCTTTGTTATTTTCTAGTTTTATTCCATGGTTCAGCACTTTTTGCCGTTTCAATATGTAACAGTGGCAGTATTTCGAGCTTTTTGATATTTCCTTTACCTGCTGCAGACCATAGCTGACAAGGAAATAGGGAAGAATAAGCATGAAGAGGACTTAAAACAAACACGAAGGGATCGGCCTATTTTCAAGAAAAACGTTAGCAACGAATGAACTTCGCTTGTTTAATTTTGAGGAGATTGTGAGCTTCACAAAATGGTCAAAATTTGCCTACAAAAATGGCGTCCTAGGGGGTCAAATAAAGTGATGCTCGTATCTCTAATACAAGAGCAGTGAAGAACCTATGTTTATTGTATTGGTCCATTACTCCACCTAACCTATCTATTATGTTAGTATGAGCTCATTTTGCCCGGTTTTCTCAGACAACCACTCTTAATCAACTCAGCCCTGGAAAGACGAGAGCAAAGATCGCTAATGTTGGGACACCCATGCGACAAGTATGGGGAAACGTTCCACAGTTTGAATGTAACAGGAACACTCTATGGTTACGCAATGTTAGAACAGGTCACAGAGTCAGTCCTAAGTAATAAGGTAAAGCGAATCAGCTAATCAAATCCATAAGTGAATGAAACTACGTTTACATTCCCCTTCCCACGACCCCTTGTATATCGTCTAACAAAATTAGTGAGTCGAAAGTGGATTTGTTTCTTTTTTCTATTTACTGAAAAAATGGAAAAATTATTCGCAACACTTGTCATTTTTTCATTTTTCTTGTTAAAATGGAATTATAGAAAATTAGGCGATAGGCATGCCATTTTTCCATTTTTTTGAATACAATAGAAAAAATGAAACAACGGTGCGAATAAATATAATTTTTTTCAGTTTTCCGTTTTTCTATTTTGGAGGGAAAATGGAAAAAAAGAAAAATGAGTTAGGAATCGAAGATTATTTCATTTTTCTCACTTTTCAAACAATATCGAAAATCAAAAATAGCAAAATATCGCTTTTAGCTGTTCACACTGTTTTGTGTATTTTTGAAGAGGACTTCATAATTAGAAAAATGAAAAAATATCAATTTTCCTGACCGTTTTCCTTTTTTCTGTACCTTAAAATATATAAATATGACAAGGCTAAGTAATGTTTCCTTTTTCCGTTTTTGTTGGAAAAATGAAAGATTAGATTGGCCGAAGAGTGCACGGACCCGGGATAACCTTCGCAGATAGAATGGCTGCATTTTGTTCTTTTTCCGCAATAACAGGCGGAAAATGCGGAAGTAATCGAGGATGTGTAGATTTTGTGAGCTTGAATAGTTGCAACGCTGACATTAGTTCACACCTACTGAATCACCACCTGTCAAGGGAAAATGTTTGTGAAATGGATCTGATACTGGCAAGGGCAGGTCTATTAGAACTCACTGATGATCAGATCAAGAATATGACGGTTTGTCCAGTCCATCGTTACACATTGGGAAAATACTGGCAAACTCCAAAGACTTGCCAGTATCCAAAACATCACGGGACGAAAATAGCAATAGCCGGAACACATGTTATTAATTTCAAGACTGCAAGGGAAATAAAAAAATATCTTTGGAGAAGCCGTTCCCGTTGGCTGGCGTAAGTACTATCAGACTAGCAACTATAACTGTTTTATGCTTTCATTTTATAATTAACATGTCAGAACGAAAAGGTTTTGTCTTTCTTAACATTTCAACTAAATACTTTCGTTCGTAATTACTTAAAAGCGAGCTGTAGACTGAGGGGAAGTCCCATTCTATATATTTTCTTAACGATAAACGATCGATCCTGTATTTGATAGTATTTTGCAGCCAGAAAATCATTTCCAAAAAAAAACATATCAAATGGTCATAATGTGGTTTTTGTAGTTCATTACAGCAATAGTTCTTTGCTGTGCGTCATCCATAAATCTGGTCGCTGATTTATAGACTATATAATATAATTTCCAAGATGGGATATAAAGATATAGCTTCTTTTATCAACTTAGTAGTAAATCTAGTATTTTTTAACAAGTCTTTCCAGGTTGCAAAACTTTTTTTTGTTTCTTTTTGTTACTAGCTATTTGCACAACTTGCAGAAAGAAACACAGTGAAGAATTAGATCGGAAATCAGACTGGCTATACCCTGAGGAAACTGAGGGAGATGTGCTCGTTCAAAGGTACTGTCGGGAGGATAGTAGTTTGGTTGTTGTTTTATAAAAAACACACACACGGTTGTCCTGTCAGGTCATCCTATCGCAAGGCAACTAAGTAGCCTTTCTATTTTTATTCTCCGCAGACCTGCTAAAGAGGCTGCTGTGGGAGCCATGGGTCGCATGGTCACTTCGACTCCATTTCTTTAAGACCAATCAACGCCAGCTTTCTGGAATCCCATAACACCATGCTGGACTCCAGGGTCAGAAGAGGCCTCTTTTACTTCACCCGTGGTAACCGATGCAGTCGGCAGGTATAACGAGGCGATTGATACAATTGCGAGTCTTAATACACAAGAACAATTAGAACGCGAGCCCCTTAAATATCAGCTTAAAACTCCATTCCAAAACTTAACCGATGGGGAACAGTTGAAATTTGTAAAAAAGGCTAAAGGGGACTGCTTGCACGTATGTAATGTAATTGCCCCAGGTAACGGGGAGGAGCTCTTCGAGTCAATGATGTCTGTACAAAGAGAATTATTTGATGGTTCAGCCCCCCATGATCTTGTGGTACTCATGACTGCTTATAAGAACGCGAAGACCAGGAATTTAAAGAAACAGATTCTGAGCCTTTACGCTCATAGATACCCTATGACCAAACTGAAGAAAATTCACCAACCTCTCTATAGCCAAAGCACCAGCAAAAATATAAGTCGTAAAAGAGTTTTAATTCAACTGGAACAACTCGAACTCTTAACCTTATTTTACATGATGTTGCCAGTGGTTTCTAGGATAAAGTAACAAACATAATACATTAAGAGCGGAACGACTAATTACAACAATGGAAATAACGTAGGGAATACAGATAACATAGGAAATACGAGATAAACGAAGACAGAGGACATTACCTGACGATTTGGGAATACGGCGAACGAAGTAAGATAAAGAACGTAACGTAGTTGTAACAGCTAGCGAACTCGAGCAAGATACTTTACGATTTGCATAACCGGCGCGAAAGTCGAATTACTTATACGTAAACAGGCGGACTGGGACTAGGCGGGGGCATGGTTACTACACCGGCCCCGAATTAGCTACTAGGTAATTCCAGCAACAAAGTAACCAATTCCTAGACTACGAAGAACATACAGAAATGTGACGAAAATTAACTTAATTTAGATTACACAGTTCGCAATGTAGCATTCTTAGCCACAGAACTTATCAGAGTTCATTAGTTCTGGACTCCTTCAAGGAGGCACAGCTTCCTGATGTCACGTCTGTAGACAGATGTGGCCGTTTTCACTCTAACGCTACGTACATGACCATGGCTGTCTGGAAATACCTCTTCAATCAAGCCCATTGGCCAGCGACCTCTAGGCGTCTTCTCGTCGACAACAAGAACCAAATCACCGACAGCGAAGTTTCGACGAGGGACGCTCAATTTCTGCCTTGTTTGGAGTGCAGGTAAATAATATTTCATCCATCTCTTCCAAAATGAATCTGCCAGGCATTGTGCTTGGCGCCAGCGCTTGCTATACTTGTCGTGACCTTTAAACACATCCGACGGGAGGCAAGAATTGGATCTCAGGAGCAGTAGTTTGCTCGGCGTCAGCGGCTCAGGATCATCTGGGTGGTCACTAAGGGGAGTCAAAGGCCTGTCGTTGAGAATCCTTTCCACCTCACAAAGAAGGGTTGACAATGTTTCGTCGTTCACCAGCTGTTCCTTTAACAGGGCACCCAAAATCTTCCGTACCGAGCGAATCATTCGTTCCCAGATTCCACCTTGATGGCTGGCCTCAGGGGGGTTAAATGACCACTGAACGTCGTTCGACCTTAGACTGTTGTAGATTTTGGCTTGGTCCAGTCGCTCCAGTGCTTCTCTCAGCTCTCGCTCGGCGCCCGTGAAATTGGTGCCGTTGTCGCTGTGTATTTCCTTGGGCTTCCCTCTGCGACTAACAAAACGCTGATATGCACAGATAAAGGAGTCTGCTTCCAATGTGTGTGCGACCTCAATGTGCACCGCCTTCATGGTAAGGCATGTAAACAAACATCCGTAACGTTTCACTTGACTGCGTCCTTGCTTGACAAAGAGGGGACCGAAATAGTCCACACCCACATGGGTAAATGGTGGATCTGTCGGAGCGACTCGTGCTGACGGTAGTGGGGCCATAATCTGTTCACCAGGACGAGCATTTTGCTTGCGACAGTTCATGCAGCTCGCCAAAACCCTGCGTACTGCTGAGAGGCCACGTACAATCCAGAATCTCTCTCGGTTGAAGGCCAGAACTTGAGAAGGACCACAGTGCCCTTGTTGGCGATGACAATTCTGGATGATCAAATTTGTCACGTGATGTTTACTGGGGAGAATAGCGGGGTGCTTCGTTTGGAATGAAACAGGAGCATTCTCGAGGCGACCTCCTACTCTTAATATTCCCTCGCAAACAAAAGGGTTCAAGTTGCGTATTGGACTAGATCGTGGAACGCACTTCTTCTGGTTCTCCGAAGCTTCTTGGCCTACTGCAGCTAGCTCCGCTGGAAACGCATCATGCTGGACAGCTTTGATGATCACACTCTCTGCAGCAATAACTTCCCTGACAGTCAAGGGCCCCTTGGGAATGCTGTCTGGATCCTTGTTAAGGAGGCCAGCCAAATACTTCTTGAAACGTACTAACCAGGCTATGGCCTTTCGAAGACTGTCCCAGGATGAATAGCGGGACAATAGCGGTTCCAACATTTTACCGCTGACGATCGCGTTTGTTCGACCAGGGCATTTTCTGCATTCACTGTCATCTTGAGGCAATTCCGGCAACTGGGACGGTTGGTCAGGCCAATGTTTCTCGTCCTTCCACAGAAACTTTGGGCCGTTAAGCCACAGCTCCAACGTGTGAAGTTCAGAACCTTTCGCCCCTCTGGAAGCGATGTCGGCAGGGTTAGCACAGCTGTCAACGTGTCGCCACTGACGTAGTGTGGATTCATCGTGTATCATCGCGACTCTGTTTGCAACAAACGTGTGAAATCTTCTTGATTCGTTGCGAATGTACTGCAACACTACGGTAGAGTCCGTCCAGTAGGTTGTGTCGTGTATGGGATACTCTAGTTCGTTCCGAATCAGGCAGTTCAACTTCACAGCGACCACTGCAGCTGCTAACTCTAGACGTGGTATGGACACTACCTTCAGGGGAGTGACGCGAGACTTGCCAAGAACAAAAGAACAGTGCGGAGCACCCTTGTCGTCGACGATTCGGAGGTACGATACCGCTCCATAACCAATTTCAGAAGCATCTGAGAAATGATGTAACTGAACGTTGACGACTGCACCGAATCCTGGTGGCTTGAAACACCTGGGAACTGATATTGTTCTCAAACATGCAAGTTCCTTCAGCCATTCTTGCCATACAGTGGAATCTGCTTGGGAAATCTCTTCGTCCCAGCCATCATTCTGCTTACATAGGCTCTGCAACAGACTCTTGGCTGGCAGAATGATGGGCGCGACGAACCCGAGAGGGTCGTACATGGAGCTTACAACAGACAAGATTCCTCTGCGTGTGAGGGCCTTTCCTTCATCCATGATGCGAAAGTTGAAGTCGTCTGTTTCCATGGCCCACTGCACTCCCAATGTGCTCCCAATCTCTGTTACTGGAACGGTGGCGATTACGTTCCTGTCATTACTGATCCATTTGGTAAGCCGAAACCCTCCTCTTGACAGCAATTCTCGTAACTGGCCAGACAAACGTGCCGCCTTGTCAGTCGCAGGGACAGATTTCAGACAGTCGTCTACATAGAAGTTCCGGTTAACAGTGGTAATGGTTTCCACATCAAAGTCGCCCTGATTATCCGAGGCTGTTTTCTTTAGACAAAAACTTGCGCAACTTGGACACGACGTGGCTCCGAACAAGTGCACTAACATCTGGTAATCAACTGGCTCTTTGGAGAGATCATCATTGGGCCACCACAGGAATCTTAACGCATTACAGTCATCGGGAGCTACCCGCACCTGATGGAACATGCCTTCCACATCCGCAACCATGGCAACGGGTTCTTGGCGAAAACGTATGATAACGCCCAAAAGTCCATTCGTAAGGTCTGGACCTTGAAGAAGCAGGGAGGTGCCTTTAAACTTGGCCGCGCAGTCAAACACGACTCTCGCTTTCCCTGGTTTCTGAGGATGGAAAACTGGATGGTGGGGTAAGTACCAGACTGGTGAATCCTTCACATTTTCCTGTTCGCTACAAGGAACTTGTCTTGCGTAGCCGCTGGATACATAACCGTTAATAGTGTCTCTGTACTTCTCGAAGAGGTGAGGGTCGCGCTGGAATCTTTTCTTTAAGTAGCGCAATCTTCCGAACGCAAATTCACGATTGTTCGGGAGGTTTACTGACTTGTGCCTCCATGGCAACCCCAACTGATAGTGGCCATTCACGAGCTTCACGGAAGTTTCCATTTGCGACAGTGCTCTTTGATCTTCAACTGACATTGCAGCCTTTGAGGAGATCATAGGCTCGTTAAAGTCACTCTTAAACATGCTCTCCATTTATCGATGAAGCGTTTCGTCGTCATGGCGAACAAAGTTCACACTGAAACAATCTCTATGGTCAATTCCGTGGTCCCATCAGGGTCCAGCCGAGTGGGGTACACACAGCATAAGGTTGACCACGCCTGCCACGCCTCTGATCGCATACCCAGTGAGCTTCAGGAACATCGCTGCCAATAAGCACAGACACTTTATCAGATTGCGCTCTCGGAAAGTCTATTCCTTTCAGATGAGGCCACTTAACAGTATCTTCCTTAGTAGGTGGACTACCTTGAGGTAAACACAACGTATCCACTGTCCAAACTCTATCTAACACGACTTCTTCTTTCATTTGTAATCCTCGAACAGACAAAGACAACTCAAATCCCTTTCGAGTGTCGGATGCACCATTAACGGTCGCTAGTGAGAATTCCTTAGGACGGCCAACTACTTGAAGTTTCTCCATTAGACTTACATCACATAACGTGACGTCCGAACCAGGGTCCAGTAGCGCGTTTGCCACAATTGTGTTGTGCTGACCCATTCCTTTCACGACAACTGGAACGATTCTTAAACAAACATTCTTCTTGCCAGAGTCTGTAGCACCACACCGACCAGCATCCCCGGCCCCGCTGACGGCGCCCGTTCCAGTCTCCCCGGTTCCACTGATGGTACTCGCTCCAGTCTCTTCCGAGGTGTCTGCAGGATGGTTAGGAGGGGTGCTATTATTGTTGCTCTTCTTCTTAACGTGCAACATAGTGTGGTGTTTCCATCCACATCCATTCACTTGACACATCATTTTACTTCTGCAATCTATGGCCATGTGACCGCTTCCAAGACAGTTGTCGCATAGTCTAGCTTGTCGAACGAAGATTTTCTTTCTTCTGGGCTCTTTGCTTTCATGAGCTCGCATTTCCACAGTCTATGTTGACCAGAACACAAAGGAAAAGTTACGATAGGAAATGTGTTTACTTGAGGAAGGTCTTCGGACTGCATCGCGAAGGTGTTTCCTTTCGAGGACTGTGACGTTATTTTGGGCGGTGGCTTAGAGCTCCGTTCTTTGTCTGGTGTCGATCCAACTATTCGTCCGTACATAGTGTTTGCCAGCAAAGTTTTCTCTTCAACAAAACCAGCTAAATCCATGAAGGTAGGTTCCGTTCCAGCTAAGGTTAATGAACCGGCTCTGTCCGCCCATTTAGACTGCAGATGAACAGGGAGACGCTTCACCACCTTAACGAGATTGTCCGAGCTGTTAACATCTGCCTCGTAGCCCATTTGTACGAGAGTCAGCGCACAATTCTGCATTTCAACGGACAGATCTAATAAACCAGTGGAGTCAGTATTCTTGATCTGCGGACCTTCCACAATCTTCGTGATGTGCGCGTGCGCAATGATGTGTTTCTGTCCAAATCTATGGTACAAGATTTCTTGGGCTTTCCTGTAGCCTTGCTCTGGACCGGACATTATGGCACAGTTTTTAATGGCTTCCCTAGCCTTCCCAGTACAGTGTTGAATAAGGTAGGTTAGCCTCGTCTCGGGGTCCGGTACCCTCTTAGCGATGTTGACCTCGAAGTTATTTATGAACAACCAGTAGTTAAGCGGGTTACTATCAAACGTCAAAAGCTCTCTTTTCGGCATTTCAAATCCTTTTCGAATTGTGTACGCCATAAGTTGCAAAGCTTCTTGTTGCTGTGTTAATATTTCTTGCAACTGTTGGGAACCAGTGGGGTCTCCAGCGCCGATAGTGTTCTGTGGGAGTCCTAGGTCCCAAGGTTGAGCACCTGGATTCAGCACTGATTTAGAATAGTTTCTCCCAACTTGCTTGAAGTCGCCACTCTTAAAGTTCGGTCCAACCTGAAGGTCTTTCGCAGGAGGTAAGGAATCGCGTGTTTCGTCTTTGTAAACCGGTTTCAACTCTGCCTCGATATCACGTTTTGAATATTCCGAAGTTTCATAAAGCTCATCAACGGCCTTAGCTTTCTCTATTTCCTCTTCTGCGGTCAATAAAGCAATCCGGCGTTTCAATTCATCTTCTTGAATTTTCATCTCGGCAATTTGACGTTCCATCTGACGTTCCATCTCCTGGCGCTTTAACAGATTCTTCAACTCAAACTTCCCGACGAAGAAGCTCGGCTTTAGCCTTTTTTGATCGATCACTTGCACGTGAGCTAGACTTGGAGCTCTTCGAATTTCTGCTACTTGAGGTGACAAATGAACGTGTGACAATCTGTGATTCGGCAGTATCACCGTAATCTTGGCGAGGAACCACTGAAGTGTCATCCACGGTACGTTGAACGGATCGCGACCATTCTTCAAAATGCTCGTCGAATTCCTTTTTTCCTGTCATTATGCTGTGACAAGCATTAAGCGCATCTAATTTGACTTCGGGGTCGATGGCGAATTGATAATATTCGTCGTAGGCTTGAAAACATCTCGCAAACGCGATATCAACATCTTTCTTCTTCTTACAAACCACATGATAATTATCCGCGTTTTGCATTAATAACTCGACGTCTTTGTACAATCTGTTTAAATAACCAAGGTGACCGGCTCGACTTCTCTTCAGGAACAGCATTCTTTCACGCCTTACGGCGTCCCTCGTCCGTTCGACGAATTTTCCATTGACATAATTCCACTAACGTCAGAAACTATAGCCAACGCACCAGCAAAAATATAAGTCGTAAAAGAGTTTTAATTCAACTGGAACAACTCGAACTCTTAACCTTATTTTACATGATGTTGCCAGTGGTTTCTAGGATAAAGTAACAAACATAATACATTAAGAGCGGAACGACTAATTACAACAATGGAAATAACGTAAGAAATACAGATAACATAGGAAATACGAGATAAACGAAGACAGAGGACATTACCTGACGATTTGGGAATACGGCGAACGAAGTAAGATAAAGAACGTAACGTAGTTGTAACAGCTAGCGAACTCGAGCAAGATACTTTACGATTTGCATAACCGGCGCGAAAGTCGAATTACTTATACGTAAACACGCGGACTGGGACTAGGCGGGGGATTGGTTACTACACTCTCTCTACATGGGAAATTAAGCAAGCACGTTCTCATGCTAAAATGCACGGCCCTGGGACCATCCCTGAAATCGAGAGGAAGAATCGCCTACGCCTTGATATGGGAAAGGTCGACCACTTTGTAGAATTCATTAATAGACTGTACTTTTAATGAGGGACACGATGTCGTTTCTGCGAAAGACATGCTTGTATCGCTTTCAGAACGCCCTGTTCAAGGTACAACTGCCTCCGTGTGCGCAATGAATGAGACTCAAAAGACACTCGAAGTACATAAGATACACGGTTTCAGCAAGTATCACAATTTCAAGTTTGAAGTGGAAGGAATTAGAGCATGGAGAGCTTATGGTGTTGGACTGGGCAGGTTTATTCCTTACCGAGAGGTCATAACTGAACCTCAAGGTCCTACTGATCTCATTCTGCATAAGAACTTCTTTCCTCTCAAAGAGGCTCGAGTATATAAGAGAGAGACAAACAGTAAAAATGAACAATGCAACGGTCTTTTCCCTTGTTCTGAGCCCGGGTGCAACATGGTTTTCAAGAAATTCAGTGAACTCGAAAATCACCTTGATGTTAGTGAGCACAGCCAAGTTCGCCGAAACTCTGTTACGGTGTATGACAAGCTCAGAAGAGACTGGGAGGAGAAATTTCGTACTGTGGATAAGGACGAAGAAATCAGAAGCGTGCCTGAAGCAGTTGGAGAGGATCGTCACGAAAAGAATGAAACTGGCCGCTCTCCCCAGTGCAGTGACTTGCAGACTGGATGGGCTCTACACAAGCCCCGAAACGAAGCTGTGCGTTTTCCTACCGAGGTTAAACAGTACCTAACAACGAAATTTGATCTTGGAGAAAGAACTGGCATCAAGTCAGATCCCGCAAAAGTGGCAGCAGATATGCGAACTGCAAGAAACCCAGACAGTTCTCGGATGTTTGAAAGGAAACATTGGCTCACGAAGGGTCAAGTACAGGGATTTTTTTCAAGGCTAGCGGCCTCGCAAAGAAGCAAAGCACATCGGAAGGCGCTCAATGAAGACGTACAGGCGGAACAGGAAGAGCAGGAGAGACGAGCCGTCCTGGAAGAGGTGGCCACCCACCTTGGTCCTAAGCATCCTATCTGCTATGATTCATACTTTTTATGTGACCTTTCACACGAGAAGAACTTGAAACATTAAGCGTTGCTATGCTCAAGGACATGTTGAAATACTTTGAAATTTCTTTTAGTTCTCGCGATAGAAAAAAAAAATTCTTGTAGTGAACCTATCCGAATTTCTTGAAGGCTGTGACTGTAATCAGCCGCATTAAGGCACAAACCGCTAGTAACCAACAGGGTTTCTCAACCTCGAATTAAAAAAGATCGTGGAGGCTGCAGTTATTTTTCAAAAACTTGAAAAGACGTTTTAAGACCTTTATACTTTGTGAAAAGTCGAATTAGAAAAGAACATGTTTTTTTTGTCAACTGTATTAAACAGGTACATACGCGTGACAAGCTAAAAAAACTGACATTCACGCGTAGCTAGCGTGACGGGAAATTAACACTATTCAGATGATTTGAATTTCGCCTGCATTCTACCGGGTGTTTTTAATAAAATGTGTGATTCTTTTAAACAGGACTCACTTTCGTCAAATAATTATATGCTTAACCTGAATGAAAAGCTTTTTCTTTCTTTGTTGATCATGAAAACCTACGACCAATTCAACTGAATGAAATTTTGTAAACACTTTTTAGAAGTAAACTTAAACGACTAACAACTTACGCCGGAATCGATAATTTCGACTATTAAACTTCCCAATTCCTATTTTCGTGTAACATTTAGTAAGTTATAAGCTATTCACAGTTCATCTCGAATAATAAAAGCTACTTTTTAATATATTTGCTCTCTCGGTTTGATTTTCAGCGAGAAAGTTCGGAATCGCCAAAATGCGTAAATTACGTCATACGCACAATTACAGTAAAATATTACCCAACTTTATCGAACTCTTGTGCTTCGGAATCAACAGTGCCCAAAAATGTTTTTCTTGATTTTGATACACTAGCCTTATTACTGAACAGGGAGAGTGACCAAGACTCCAGATAAGGTCAGACTTTTGAAAAAAGCTTATTTTAAAACTAGGATAAGCGCGCATTTTTTTCAAGGACGCTTTACGTGGTTTTTCAAAACATCATAATTCCTTTTTCGGAGGGTCAGAATTTAAATATTTTGCCTTTTCTGAATAAAGGAAGCATGAATTAAAATCATGCTTTTGTTTTATGCTATTTGGATAAATGCGAAATTTTTGCGAGCCTTGAACAAAACGCGTAAATTTGACCTTAAAAAAGACGATCATGACAGCTTTCGACCGCCCAGGAAAAATCGCCGCCCAAATTTTTTTTAAAAGCACTATGAGCCAAACAAATTCGATTTTTGTTAATAGAATGGACTAATTATGTCGCAGAAAAAAATGAAGGAATTCTGTTTTCCGCGGAAATTCGATTGGTAGGTTCTTATACGGACCGCCTCTTAATTGTTCATTTTTTGAAATTTTATATTAGAAGTAATGTGCTTAATATTTACAGTTTAGGATTTTTTAGGGTATGAAAGGCTTGTATGGGTATGGTAAGTAACTGCTTAATGTAAAATACTCATATGTTTCTCCAAAGTAACCCTCCTGCTGATACAGAAACCAATATTTTAGAGTTGTGTCGACTGTGTCAAATAGATCTAACATATAACCTAATACATATTCAAGTGAGATTCACCATGCCATTATTTAAGTGCACCTTCTTACTCTGCTTGACAGGGCCTCAGTAATTCTTTGCTATTTATTTACGCACTCATACAAACTATTCATGACAGCAGACCGCCAAGAACACAAGTGACCAAACATGATCAGGCATTAAAGATAGCTCACACGAACTCACAAACTGTGCGTCAGCTTGGAATGAGGTACATACAGTAATCATACATTCAAGGACTTTACTCGTTGCTGCTCGAAATTCAGTGCTCGTCATTATTACAAGACTTTAAGTGTTTCAGGAATGTGATGGTTGCTTTAATAAGAAAATCATTCCTATTTAGAGTACTTCATCCTCCAATTTGTGCAGGTATCAGTGTACACCATGCCACTCGCTTGCTTCGCTCAGTCTTGTAATCAGTCCTACACCATATCCTCGGAAAGAAAGCCTAGTCGCTGTAGCAGTATTAAGTGGTTCTTTACAAGCTTCATTTCGTGTGCCTGGAGATCTTGCAAGAGAAGACGATTTCTGCGAAGAAATTGCACTTATTGGGCTTGTTTCGAACAATTAATGCGCAAACATACACCAGAGATTATCTGAAACACATCTCGGCTGTGAAGTCGGCCCTTTGGGCCACTAAATTAAAATAAAATGGCTTGTTTTTTACCCGGCCACGAAGGCGAGCCATGGTGCGCGTACGAAGTCACGTGCCTCTTGTTCCAACTAGTTCCAGAACTTTATGCGGTTCTCGGCCACTTTTTAAATCGAGTAATGGCGGCAAAGCAAACCTGAACTTTACGTTTGAAATGAGTGGTCTTTCCATTGGAATTTTGACTTGAAATTTGGCGAGTTAAGTATTTATTGCTTTTACCTTCCAAAGCTGAAAAGAAAAGGGCAACCAATATTTTGACCATAGTAGCACCTTAAGTGAGCTATTTAACAATTATTCGCCGAAGGCGAAGTTAATATTTTTGAATAATCCCCGAGACGAAGTCGAGGGGATTATTCAACAATATTAACTGAGCGTGAGTTGAATAATTGTTTTAGTATATTCACAAGAAGTGATCTCAACAGAATCAGAAAGGAAACTATTAAAAAAACGATTAGTTTGATTGACGGGTGAATTCATGCGTGAACACGAACCCGTAAACAGTGGATGCGCAAAAGTTAGATCTTTACAGTATCTTCAAACATGGTAGTTTCAATCTTTTTGTATCGAGTTTTGTATGCTTTAGCATCAACGGTTTAAAAAAGAACACCGAAAATTTAAATTACCACCCAATTTTGAGAGGAAAAGTAGAGCTTTATTTGTTTCTGTCAACTCACCGTGAATAAGAAAGTTTTCTTTGTCGCTTCTTGCAAATGATGTCAACAGCGGTTACGACCAAGGTGAGCGTTGTTTATCTCCAAAGTTCTTGGCCTTGTTAACTTGCTGGCACGTACAATTTTCGAAAATATTGGTCTTCATCTTTTCTCCATAAATTAACTTCTATTTATAGGCAAAATTGGTCTTCCGAGAAAATCCCGAAACCACAAAACAGTGACAATCAAGTGACCTCGTTTTCCTCTGTAGTAGTAAACATAGCTTAGAGCGTACAAAAAGTCAGCCACAGTAAACCACTTCACAACAAATCACGCTGTTTAAACACCACGAAGTCTTTTCTTGCCTCAAAATCATCAGCACTTGGATATTGGTGTATTTTTAAAAAGGTTTTACTCTGAAACTTTAGCAAAACAGCCAGTTCACGACAGCGATTTTGTTCTGCTTTATATTCACCGCCTAGCACGGTGAATATAACGTCATAGTCCGAGATAGCTAACCAATCAGATCGCTTGAATTACCAAGATCACTGAGTGTGTATATACTGAATATCAATATACACCGCGAGCGGTCGTCCTTTCTTCCTCAGAGCCACGCGAGGCGAGCGAAAAGTTAGCATTATGCAAATTACTGGCCAAAGTGAGGAAGAGATTGGGGCGGGGAGAGGAAAAAGGACGATCGCGGAGGTTTTATTGTATTTTGAATTACAGTTTCAGTGAAACGGAAATTCCGATTGGTCACCGACTTGCAAATCTGTCAACAACAAAAACCTCTCAGTCCCGAAAGAGTCCAATTTTCACGGCGGCTTTTGCAGCACATGGCGAACAGACACTTTCTGTAAACTGCACTCCAGTTTCCAAATGGAAGCCCAGGTCTTCAAGGAATCCAGTTGCTTTTGTGGAACCTGGACTATATTCGAGGTCAAAATATTTCCTCTCAGTCGCACCATAGAAATTTTCAGTACGTGACAATGAGAAGACAATTTCAAATAGTTGGCCTGGTCTGTAATAATGCGAGGCTTCTTCCCTTTTGTTTTCTTTCTCGCTTGCTTTGAGAAACCCTATGTTATGGGGGGGTTTTCAGGATTTATTAGGCCACCATTATTACAATTCATAAATAACTGGAGAACTGTGTCCCGAAACAAACTGTAGTTAACGGACTTAAGTCCCGTTTAAGGCACACTCAAGAATCTCTGTTGCTGCTCTCTGTCGCTGATAAAGACAAGGATTACCTCATTTTGAGGTTGTCAATATTCAGTTGATCGAAGAAGTGTCCACGACAAGCCGGCACTATTAGATAAGAAGGTCTGGGTCTATCCTAAACTCTTTAGAAAGCTGGTTTACTGACTTCGAACAAACAAAACTGAATCGTAGCCAACAGTTACCGGCACCCGTCCGTACAAACGAATTATTGACGGACTCAGTGAAACAATGTACAAGTAGTATCCGACGAAAATGCCAACGTCAAGCGCCGTGTCAAGAAAGCCATTGCTAACAAACAAAGAAAACACTCTGTATAGAGACGAGGGACCAGACTGGCCCTGTCGGCAATCTAAAGTCCTACTATTGGGGTCCGACAACTTTTCTGTTACGCAATCTGGTACTTCACAACGCTGATTAAGTTCGAGCGAATCGGACGAAATATTCGCTTTGTTTACTCGTAGTTTTGCTCTGAGTTTTGGAATTTTCTAGTTTTTAAACCGCTTTCTTATCTTTAAGGTTGTACTTACCATTGATTTCACAAATGTAACCAAAACGTGCCTTGCATGGATAATCATGCCATTTCTTTGACGATATTCTTAATACACCACAATCCTCGCCTCCATGTTGAAAGTTCGGTTGAGAAATACCCCATGTAGAGAAGGTAACGCGTAACCCACCAACCCAAAGCCACCTTGGCTTGTATGTAGGATCTCTGTGTAAGCCAATCCATAAATTATCTTCTTTGTATGCAGCTGCTGCACTTGCAGGAACATCTCGTAATTTAGCTTTCGAATTCAGTACAACGAGGTTTGATCCCAGTGCTTCACACGCGTATTTTGCTGAATTCCAGTCCGAACGATTGAAGAAGACTTTGAAACATTCTCCATGTAAACTCAGAACCCAATCTCGTGGACATCTTGGCCCTAAAAGGTAATTAGAACAGTTGTTATTTGTGTAACTAGTGCGGTTGCCTTCGAATAGAAGCAAGAGTTGGAGCTAGGGAGCACAGCTAACACAGAAACAAAACGATGCACTATCTTTGCGGAATAAAAATAACATGCGTTCAGTTCATTGTTCTGAAGAATCGAGGAAGGCGGAAGGCCAACTGTTGTTCCTGGAGTTGACTTTGTTTACGTGTTGGACCCAGACGCTGCGTTAAAAGCGAAGCTCTCGTTTCATACTGTACTAAACTTATAATTTACTAACACAAAAATAAAATCGTGTAATGCTCAACTCGGTGACGGCATTGAAACAGCAAAAAAAATAAAACAACAATAGGTCTAATTAGCAAAAACTAACTTTACACGTTCAGCACACTTTTCTTTCTTTGCCATTGTTGGTACACGACTTGCCTAGTCCCTAGGCCTCATTTTTCCTCGCGGCCAAAGCGTTTCCGGTCACGTGATCCGTGCGAAAATGTGAGGCCTAGACAAAAATCTTCAAAAGTGAGACAAAAGTGAGACAGCCCGTTTTGACGGCAAAATGGCGGAAGGAGGTGTGGAACCGGTAAGTTCTAAAACAGTCTGCATATCAAGACTTTCCGGGCTTATGCTTTGTGTATAACAATTGTTGAATATGTTCTTCCCAATGTAAATGAAAGGATCCTGAAGTAGAAACACAGATTTTATCCAAGAAACGCCTTTTCTCAGCAGAAGGTAAGCAAATAAATGTTAAGGTGCGGACGCCTAAGGGAAATTTCAGCTCGTAAGCAAGAAGTAAATTTTCCCTTTTTTATCGAAGTGTCGTTTTCAATGTTGCCTTATATGATGGTAGTCACTGGGCCGCTGTTTTATTTCATCGATTCAGGTAGCGAAATATAAGAATTGACAGAACAGATTAGTTTGCTGAAAACACCGTCGAAGGAAGAAGGTAAGATGTCTCTTCCAGCTTATTATATATTCAAGCGCATTGATAGGGGGAATTGTCTCCGTCTGTAATCCGCTAAACATTACGGAATCGCGCCTGTAGAAACGCGTCGCTAGTAAATGCAAATTTTTCTGTCAATCAAATGTGTCCTATTATTTGTAGGTGGAAATCGGTGAAACATCGTTATTGTTGTGGAGACAATAGAAGAACAAAAGATAACAGAAAGATCAAGTTATGCGGTCTTAAAGGGTGTTGCGTGACTTAAATCAGCTGCAGCATTTCTCCTAACTTTCCCGCATTAAAACGTTGGAATGAAAAGTCTGAAGCTTAGCTTTTAAAATCTTGATAGCCAAAATAAAAAGGGTGCCCCAAAAGGCAAGCATTTGGGAATTCAAAATCGATATTTTTGTCTCCAACGAAATCCGGCGGATGAACAGTAATTTGCATATAAGCGTAAGTGAAGCGAAATAGATACAAATTGCCGTGGTTGTAAACACAATGTTTCCTCGATGTTTTTTCCTTTTGAAAGCGTAAATTCGCATGAAAGAGCTCACCTTGCACAAAATAATATAAAATGAAACGAATCAAATCGAAAAGTGGTAAAGAAAAGTCAGGATATTTCAGTTTGATGGAAAGTAAGTGATTGGGTAGGTGATTTGCATACTGATAAAAACAACGTCTAGCGCAGTTCAAAACCGTTCGGCTTCCTGAATTGTTTTTCTGGAATTCTATACATTCTGCTGGCCTAAATCATTAAAATATCTTATGAAGTCAAAATATTTATCAAGTTGAGGGTTTGCATTTCCTTAGAAAACAGAGAGTAGCGCGAAAGCTTCGATCTATAGATTTTCTTAAGTTAAATTACCTTTGTATCGTGGAAACAATACCCTAACACTTGAGTCTTGAATCAAAGGACGCGACATGCGTCGGCTTCCTTTGTGAGCGCGCAAATAGTCATGGGACCCGCGATTTTGCGGGCGACACGGATCTACAGGCGCCGTTCCAGCCTCCTCCTCAGGCGCTTCGTTTTTCGCATGGCAGAGGCGAGCGCGAAACGAGTGACAGGTGATGAACCGCAAGGGACCATGGGAAGGGTACAGACGGCAGGCGAAGCGCCTGCCGGATCTTGTGTCGTTTTCTTGGCAAAAAAGTCGTTTTCTTGGCACCGCCCAATTTTTGGTCTTTTTAAGTCTTGGAAGCGATCAATTTTAGTAGCATATTGTTGTAAACATTGTAAACTTTGAGTAGACAGGTGAATGGCTAAAAATTTCAAAACCTGAGGTAGAAATAACCGACAGGCTGCAAAGGAGTCGGATTCTGCTGGATTTTTGCGAATCGAAGACCTCTAACAAAATATTGATGACTTGACGGTATCGGGTAAGTCTTATATTTTGGTATTTAACTTGTCGTTTATTGCAGAATTCGGATTAGTAAAGTACAGCGCCGGCGACTATGTTTCTATTTTTCGCTCTTTTAGGCGAAATCCACCGAACAACGAGCAAGTAACCTTGTGAATTGAAAGAAGTGTAAGGCCTAGCTAGATTGTGCAAGGTCAGGAGTTGATTATCAAGACCACATTATGTCCTTACACCAAGATTTAAGTCTGCGACGTTACTAACTATGAAACCACAGAATAGTAAGAACAATAAGAATAGTAACAGAGACGGGAGGATTCACAGTCGCTTGGTTCGTCGCCATGTTTGAGAACCTGACAAAGAGTGTGTTGCATATGGTTTATTGCCTTATTTGGAAATTCTCAAGGGGAGGTTGAAGGACATTATTTTTGCCAGGCAACTCAAAATGGCGCACGAACTGCTATCGTCTTTGCCTGTCAATCAAAAACGCACATTAAAGAGTTCTGGATTCTTATTTTAGAATATAATAACTCACCGAGGGCACCCTGGAAAAGGTGTGCAAAAACCGAACCAAAATCGAAATGCGGAAGCAAAGAATCCTGAATGGAACTGAATGGTCATAATCACGATTACGGTAATCGAGAATTTGATTAATTGTTACACTACTAATTTTATTTAGCCAAATGTCTGGCATGATGGCACCCCTATTGCAAGACTAAAAATGTTTGAATAAAGGTTGAATAAAGTATATAGGTCAGTTAAAACACAATGATTCAATGACCACACTATTACATCTCATTCAAACTCCAGGTCTGTGGTCTCAATGTAACTTTGTTGGGACACACAAATGTAGAAGAAGGGGAAAAGGCTTTTTTTTTTTTTTTAACAGAAGTCAGTTCAATGACAACATGCCCATTCAATAATCTCAGTAGCCCATGTACAGCAATTTTTTTCTGAGGGGAAGCGGCAACTGTACACATGCTTTTATCACAGTATTAGTTCAAAAAAATACACATCAACCCAATTTCCATTGTATAAAATAAAGGAATTATAGGAGCAAAGTATTTTATTACTTTGGACAAGACAGCTAGATCGAGTTTAAGTTGGATTAGGGGTGCAGGTTTTCTCTTTTGCTGACCATAGTTCAATGACCTGACCACATCTCAGTTCAATAATCACGACAGAAGTTCATAAAACATTCATCAACTCAATTTCCAGTGGCACTAATTTAAGGAATAGGAGCAACATTTTTTATTTCTCTGGGTGAGGTGGAAGCAATGGAAAGGGGTGAGGGTTTTGCATGGCTGAGCTTCTGGTCCATACTTCAAACAGCTGGCATTTTTCATTGCTTGACACTGTTAATAGACCTGACATCAGCCTACTAATAGTGTAGTGTAGTGTTTTTTACTGCATATTCTTCCAGTTTGTCCAGGACCTGTTTTTACTGTTCTTTCCATTGCACATGCTTGTATCTTGATTATAATTTTGTAGTTAAAATTTCTAGGAAGGGGGTTGGGGGTTAGTAGTTATGCAGAACCATCTATACTTATCTTAACGTTTTTTGCATTTCAAGGTAATTCTGTGTCCATTGATAATTATTAGATGATCTTGTATTCCTCTGCAACTCCAAAGCAGGTCAAAAACTACCCCTTCAGAAGACTTTTGAGGGGAATTTTATGCTACCACAGGTTTGCCATGAAAGGAACCATGTATAAGCAATCACAGGAACAGCAATGTTGAATCTGGGTAGAATGATCCCAAGAACTTCATAATACTCAGTCTTTCCTACCACCTGTTTGCATTAGGATAATGCAATCATTATTCTCTAAAATGGCATTCACAGCATCTTGTTTGCCATGAAATTTGAAATATTCAAACACAATTATTTTTTTTAAAAAGTGTCTAGGGCAACGTCTCCTGCCTGGCCAAATGGTAGTTACGATGGTATCTCATCAACTACATCACCCTCTTCGATCAGGGTAACAAAATTGTCTATCAAATTAAAACCAAAGTTACCAATAATCTATTTATTAAGACACAAATGATGTGTTATAAAAGAGCATAACAAAACCAAATTGGTCTACTGTGTAATATCACAAAAACAAATAAAAAACAATACAGACAATAAGTATTTGGTGCACATTCGACACAGCTTCATCATAAAATGAGGTATATAAATAAAAAGTAAGTAGACTTTATTTACACTGGGCTGTGCATTCAGTGACAAGTCTAGTACCCAGTGAGGTAATCGAACAATAAAAAAATACAAGTAAAAAAGAAAAAGAACCTTAAGCTAGTTTTGTGGCTGTTTTTCCTTTACGTAAATAAGCTTACATGGTCGAGCAAATGATACACAATGGAAATCCTGAGACAAAAATTTAACAGATTTAAAAAATATTTTATAATCTATTTCATAACATAACTTAGAGGTCTTGAGACTAGACTGGTTTGTTGCCTTTTCGAGTACTCAAGATAAAGCGTGCAGCAAATAGTATTTTAAAGCTTTACAAAATATTTGGCTTCATTTGACTGTTGCAACAATTTTCAGCTCGCCATTTGTCGTCACTTCGACTGAAGAGATAGATCGTTTCATCACTGGGGACCTTAACAGAAACGATTACTAACTTACTAACTTTCCTGACCGGCTGTTACCTTGGCGTGCGGCAGTTTCATTAAATTAAAGGCAGTACTGTCCCGTCCGCGGCTAGTAGTTTTTCGATATAAAGTTCGGTAGTAAACATTATGTAGTTCGGTAGTAAACATTATAATGCTCGAGTCCAATGTGTCGGGTGAAAACAACTTCCTCTTCACACACACGACGTGGATAGGCAATGATTTGCTCAAAATTCGCAAATGAACAGGGCTGAACTTATTTTAAAGATTGCATATTGGCCCGCCATTACTCTTGCCGCCATCTTAAAAACAAGATCTGCCAGACGTCTCGCCCGTTGTCTCCTTCCCGCCTTCCTTTGCGCGCACATTTTCATCAAAAGAGAGACGTCTGGGTACGTGGCAGGCGCCGTTCCGTAATGAATTATAAAACATATGTTTTTTTAGCTCTACCAGGAACAGCTGAATCGAGCAAACGAGATTTGACAGCTGAATCGAGCAAACGAGAGTTGACACCAAAGTCAAAGGAAGCCCCGCAACCTAGAAAGAAACAGATTAGTTTGCTGAAAACACCGTCGAAGGAAGAAGGTAAGATGTCTCTTCCAGCTTATTATAACTTAATAGTTTGACTTTCTCTTAGTGTTGTTATTCAAGCGCATCGAAAGGGAATTGTCTCCGTCTGTAATCCGCTAAAATTATAAAAATTTTGTTTTTTTAGCTCTACCAGGAACAGCTGAATCGAGCAAACGAGATTTGACAACAAAGTCAAAGGAAGCCCCGCAACCTAGAAAGAAGCACAGCAAATTGTTTGGTAATTTTCAAGTAACTTCTTTTTAATGCAGTATGAGTTATCATAATGTAAAAAGAATATTTTTTTTTCTCAACTTTTGCACATTAAATTGTGGAAAGCAACCTGTTGGTTATATTTTATTACCACTAGACTTCTCGTGTTTATAGTTTACTTCTCCTGAATTAAATATAAAAATCGCATGAGCTCCAAGCCTCTTGCTTCGTTTGTTTTACTTACACACAATGTAGTGATGTTTTTGGGTGTTTTTTTTAATAAGAATATTTTCTGCATAAACTGAGGTTGTGAACAGCAAATTTTGCATTCCCTGAAATTGGTTCTAAAGCCTGCGGCTGGATCCCAGCTTCTCTGTCAGGAGGTGTGCAGCATGTTAGAAAAGATGTGCGGCATGGAGGTCAATGTAAGAACTGTGACGTACCTACTGGAAAAAGCATTTATGGAGGCAGACCCTCCTGTAGAAAGAAAACGGATTAAATTAACGGATTGAATTAATCTGAGTGAGTTTTTAAAATTAATTGTTTCATACTCCCTTGCCTAGTGGTGATAACATTCCTCATTTTTTTTTAAAGAGATCACAATTGTCCTTTGCTTAACTTTTCCTTTCTTACCAGCAATACTGTTTGATATCAAAAAAGATTGTTTGGATAAAAAATTTTGCCTTAATTTAATGTAGATATGTATTTGACAATTTAATGGCCATTGACAAGGAAACAGATCAGTACCAAAACAGCAACTTACTACAAAAGAAAGCAGATTTGAAAAACTTTTTCACCACTGTTACAACCAAAGAGTCTCCAGTTTCTTTGTCACTTTCTCAGACTTGTCAACTGCATGAACAAATAAAGCTTTTTGATCAATTCAGAGGCATTGATCTTGGCAAAATCGATGCCAAGGAACGTTTTACTTTGCAAAAAAGTGGACTAAATGAGTACTTTGATACAGTGTGTGAGAAAGTTGTGAAGAAATGCCCATTGATTACAAGTATCACTAAAGCATTGGTGGAAGGAACCAACATACAGGACAACAGTGAGAGAAATGCCCTATTCAAGTTCAAGCAAGCTTTACCACTGTTAACTTTTATTACCCATTTCAGGTCGCAGAAATCATTGTCAGATTTTCCAAATTTATTTGGCCTGTTGTTAATAGCCAATGGTGGAGGGAAATCTATCTTAACACTTCTGTCTTCAATAGGATTATGCAAGAGCTATAAGTGGTAGTAAGTAACTACAGTCATATACATTTCAGTGATTCAAATGGTCAAAACCCTGATCAATACTTACATGCATAGTACACACATACAATTCTGAAGCTCATTTTAAAGGGCATTTCATTTACCAATGAAATTATACCAGCTTACAAGTTTAAAAAAAACTATGGGAGTTAGTTCATTACAGCATATAATGCCACTTTTACAAATACTGACCCACATTTCAATCTACATCTCAAAAGAGTCAACACTCTTTAATATTGTGTCTTTTTTTAGAGATGGTTTAGTTAAAAGTACGAGATTCCAGAATATGTCATATCTTTTTTTAACTATATAAAAAGACAGAAAAAACAGGACATGTGATTTGTGTTGCATTATTTCAAAAGGAGATGAATCTGCTTTTATTTGTTACTTAAAAATTCGTTTTTGGTCTTTTCTCAGTCGTAAGTGGATGGGTCGTCTATTTAAGACTTACACTGATGCCATATCAGTTGCTTTTCCTTCTAACACACCCCTGATAATAGGATATGACAATATCAACATCTACAAGGGTAAAGCCCGATTTTCTAGACTGAAGAGAAAAATTCTACCAGTGATGTGGAACCTTACCGTGCGTATGGCTCGGAAGCCCAATATTGATGGCATTGAACATCTTTGGGAAATTCCTGACACAGCTGCTTGTAAACCTCAGAAAGATATATTGGCCCTAACTGTTGAGGACATCTTTCTAGGTATCTAGTATTAGCAAATAATGTCTGGTTTTAACTTATTAACATTTCGAATCAATTTACTGCATATTTGGTAGTTATTATAACTGTAGGTAAAGTTGATGTCAAAATGAGTCATGCTTACAGTGAAACACATACTCTTAAATTACTATTTTTTCTTCTTCAGAAAAATTAAGGTTTGGGGTCTTCTATTTAATTCCTCAAAAACAGAGGGGGTAGAGCCAACTTTTTAAGCTTTCAATATAGCACAAAATAACCTGAGAACAGACTACCTGCAACTTCAATATCTTTGAATTATGGTTGTAGTCATTAATTATCACGTGACTTATCAAGGCTATTATTAGTGCAAAATGGGACCACTTTTCATTTCTTTCTGGAAGTTGCAGTTATTATTATAGTGATGAGACTAATAGGTATATCATTTCGGTGACCAGGCCTTTTAAGTTACCCTTTTAAAAAGGGGCGAAATTCAAAAACCATTTGATGGACAGATGTTTAGTTGTTCACCTAGGGACATTTTTGGTATTAACTTCTTTGATTGACTGCTTGAATAAACTGGTGCCATTTCTAATTTAAGTTTTTTCGTGCAAAATAGCCTTTGAAGGTCAGATGACCTAATTTGCATATTCTTTTACACAGAATTAATAACCAAGTGTCAGTTAAGTTATGGTTATTCTCTTGGCTAGTTCTTATAAGGTCATTGGCTTAGACCATTAGGGTCATGTACCCAAGCTTTTTATTCAAATCCCATTGATCCTTCCTAAATTGAGTGACCATTGAATAAAAACTTCCAGCTCTTGTAACAATGGCATGTTGCTGCCATGTCATCCTTGAAATTTATAATATAGATAGCTCTGTTTCATACCTTTCTGTACATCATCACATGATACTAATGATAATATTGGGTTATAATAATCATACTATAATTAGTGCTCTAATTCATATGATTTTGACAAGTTTTCACAATGATGATTCTTGATAGGAACCCATTACCCACAGGGATATTAAAAGTATGATCTCTAAATTCCGGAGAGTGATTTTTTAACAGGCAGTTCAACAGGTTGTTTATGCAGAATGCAGAAGGTTGAACTGCACAGGCTTTATATCACATGAGAGGTTCATATATTTTTAAATTTAATCTACTCTCAAACAGATTCTCATAAGGAGCTGTCCACTATCATTGAAAAAGCCAAACACAAGTGGCTGCTAAGGTTGCTTCATTATGGCCTTAACATTGGTATCACCTTTGACGATCTGAAAAGCAGAGATGAAAAATCAATCAATACCTTACTTGAGAACTTTTAGAAGCCTTCAAAACTTTCAAACAATGTTAATGTCCCAAAGCAGGAATATGACTACCCCCAAAATGCAGGGAAAAAAGCTGAGATAATGATTTTACCTTTGTCCATTGATGATGAAACCACTACAAGTGGAACTGCATCCATCTTACAAAATTATTCAAAAGAGTTTGGTCTTCAATGTGAACGTTCAAGTAATTACATTCCAAAGGATCACATGACAGGAAAGTTCAATCTTTCAGCAGCAAGGGAACGATTCCTTTTCTACCAAGGCTTAAAATATCACTATGAAGAAATGAAAGTTTTCAGGAAGACCCTTGAAGACAACGATAAGCATATCACAGATGAACAAGGGGAAGATTCGTCAGATAGTGTTCATGACTCTGATTCAGAAGTAGAAGTTACTGAAGGGAATTGTAAACAATTAAATTTTAAAGAATTCTGTGCAAAAGTTGAACAAACAATGAAAAATGCAATGGCAAAACTTAAAAGTTGTACCAGTGGAAAGAATTTGCAGCAAAGTGACATGATATTGCGGCAGCGCCAAAGTGAATGGTTGTTGTTAGAGGACCAGTTTAAACGCACATGTCTACACCTGGCAGTTGAAGAAAATGATCTCCAACTAGCAGAGAGCCTTTTAGTTTCTGGTGCAGAAATTAACAAACCAGAGGGATGTGGTGTAACACCAGTTATGATCGCAGTCATCAAAGAGCAGTTTCAAATGGTACAGTTGCTATTGAAATACAATGCTAAAACACATGGTACATTTACAGGTCTAATTCCACCGCCATCAGACCCGTTGAATCGATTGATAACCCTGCCATTAAAGCAGCAATTTCGCAACACATAAACGAAGAAGTGAATGAGGCGGCGGCTGTTTTTGCAGAATATCTTGATGGAAAAGGGGAAGTGGAACTTAGCAAGACTGGTGTGGCACCAGAAAATAGACCCCAAAGTGAAAAAAGTGACGAGGTTGATTAGTGTAAGAAAGAAAGTGATCACTTTTGATGACCAAAACGCCTGTAGTAATGTGCGATCTGTCAGGAATAGAGCACCTGATGAATTTTCAACTTTCATGGAAAAGCCAGGTGATTTTCACACGGAGGGCTACTTAGCTCAATGTTGTGGTAAAATGCTTGGCCCTGGTGGATTCTATTATGTGATGAGACAGTTGCTAGGTAGACATCAGGTAACATCAAAAAGTTTCCAAAAAATAATTAAAGAAGGAAATTTGGAACGCAACATTGATGCATTGAAAGATTTTACATGGGGTATGGCCATTGCTGTGGTAAAAGAATTTGAAACATCTGTCTATTTTCCAAGCAAAGATCGGCTGCACCATGGTGAGGGTGACACAGATCTATTATGCAGAAGGTTCCAAGGATGGCGCGACGAGAGCTCCAGCAGGGATGCAGTTTTTTCATACCACAAACAAAATCTATTAGATCATCTATTCCTTTTAGACTTTTTCCACACTAGTGTTAGGTGTGGTAATGGAAAAGCCCTGGAAGCTTGTTACTTTCTTTTGGCTCCGATTTTTTTTTCAATGAACAAGAAGAACTACAAAGATGAAGCATTTGTGCACATTGTGAACATTATGTGTACATGGCCCCTTGCATTGATGGAAACCCTACGGAGAAACAGAACAATTTCATTGTCAGGTCGTCCAGGCCATGATTTGGCAGATGACGAATTCATAGAGGAGAGACTGGTAAGAAGAACAAAGATGTATGCAAAAAAACAAGCAACAGTCCAGGGATTAGAGAGAATAAGTCTTATTCTTGACTTCTGTGCAGAGCTTGAGGCAGCTTTCAAAGCTGCCTATGATGTGAGATCGCCCAAAAAAAACATGTACCAGATTCAACAAGTGAGCATGTTAAAGTTGCCTGGTTTGCTGTACAAGAACAGTGGTTTTGTGATAAAGGGAGAGTGGAAGTTCCCACCTACCCAAGTAACAAGAAGGAGTTGCCATCAGTGAAACAGAAGTTACGCAAGGACTGCCAGAATGCACAGTTGCGGGGAGAAGAGCTGTTCAAAAAACATTTTAAGGAGATGAAATGCAGACTTTTCCCTACTACAGCCTTACACTTTGTAACTGATAATTGAAGTTTCCCTCACATGAACTACATGTATTCCTAGGTTAAAACAAGAACGCTCTAAGTAGCGTTGAGTCTCGCTTGTTTGTAGATAAGATAAGAAGTGAGGAGGCGAATAGAGCGCGTGCGTTCGTCACTCGGGGGGGCATATATACGGTGTTGTGGGCAAAACAGTATTATATTTAGCCGTGAAGGTCTTGTTTAGGGTTGCATGTGAAAAAATATAAAAATACGTGTATTGTCTGAGTTTTCAGTAACATAGTCTCTCAGGGGTCAAAAAAGCTTGGGCTACGCACGGATCGATCTCTTGTAGGGGTTTAATTCAAAATCTCCGACGAGCATCCCCTTGCCTTTCGTATGCAGAGTCGTCCTCCCCAGGGGTTCGTCATAATTCCTCAGAGTCACCGACAGCAAGTGAAAAAGTTGAATTATGATTTCAATCTACTGCACAGGGTCCAGAGGAGTTGCGTGTGAATAAACAAATTAATTATTTAAAGTCTCACCTCGAAAAATGTTTATACCTGTCGCTTAGCATGATTAATTAGCCCAATGGGATCTTTATGAATCTACTGTAAAGGATTTCTTTGCTTTTTACCTGATCCAGATCGACTTTGTTGTTCGCCATTTTGAAAATCAATAACCGCAAGCTATATTCTCGTTGGTGCACACTACAGCTGGTCGTCCGAAGGGTGACGGAAGACCGTCGCCCGAAGGACGACCGAAGCGCGAAGTGGCGAGTAAAAAAAAAGGATAAGGGAGGATACTTGTACCACGTGACTTAGTTCGTTGTGAACCGCATCTCTCGGTGACGGAAGTGAATGAGACCGGAAACGCAAAAGCAACAGACCGCTGCTAATTCGGGAATCAAAACATCAACTGCGGAGGGAGTTTTAAAGATCTTAGAGATCTATGCGAGGGCAACAGAGTTTTAAGTGAAGTGAAGATCTTTCAAGACTGAACATTTGTTGCGTACATGCCAACAGTCTTCGATCTCTTTAAGCAGGTTTCGCTTGTGTAAAGGCTTCCCACTACCCAGTCGCAAGACGAACAGCCAAAGACGCAAGAGGTAACATTGTTGGAACCACCGAAGAATGGCTCAGTCGTGATGATATTACAGGTGCCTTGTACCTCCGCTCCTCTCAGTATTACGTTTTATTGCAACAGTACGCACGACTTGTAAATCACTACCCGTAATAATTTAAGATTTTCCAAACAAAACTAATGAGTTGGGCTTAACGTGATACAGCATTGCACAAAAACATTACATTCATGGACTAAAGAAAATCGCTTAGTTATTCAGATCCAGAAGATACTTTGGAAAAATTGGAACCCTTATTCAGCCGTAATAAAAAGCTTCACCATCATGCTTCAAAATAGTCTGCTACACAGTCGTTTTTAATGTCGTCACGCAACGCTTTTCCCCGCTAATAGCCACAGTAAATCGATATGTGTGTCATGATCTCTCAGTGTGAAACATGCGGGTAAAATAACATTTACTCAGTGAAAATGTAGAACCTTCCAGAGCATAATCTACCCAGCAGACGAAAAAAACTTTATTGGAACGAGCAGCATTTTGGCATGAGGTAAAAGTCGTGTAGGGTTACCATCTCCTTTTATTGCTCTGATCTTGACCACTTTTACCTTACTACCCCGGGTGGCCCCCCCCGCCCCGGGCTTATACGTCATTTCTGTCATCATCTGTTGCGATGGACAGCAAACGGAAGTGCTGTCTCGAAGCCGTAAATTTCGGTCGCCGAAAATGAATTTGAATTCTTTTTTATGCCGTTTTCCTACAGTATTTCGCAAATACATAAGAATTCTAGATCAGGTTAGTCAAATCAGGCAATTTCATTGAATTTCATTTTAGTTTCAAAGATTCGAAAATCGGCCCAAGATTTGTTTCCTCGACATTTATCATCGCCTGTACAATAATATTAATGATGTACGAAATATCACGTTGTTCGTTACAATTAAGTATCCAGCATCATGAAACAAAGGAAAAGAATCAGGCTGTTGAAAACGATAGGTAAATTAACGACGATTTGCTTGTTGTTTTTAACCTCATCATCGAAGTTCTGCTCATGAACATTCTTCCTTGTTTCAACATCTGATGTATTCACTTCTTTCAAAGTTATCAACGCTTTCAAACGACAGAATTCGTGGAACGAACAATTCCGAAAACGGTCGACATCTTTTAGAGTGGGTCTACCACGAATGGTGTGTGGATTTGTAAGCGACATCACCGTATAATCCATTAAACTTTCGAACTTTTTCGTCTCAAAACATAACATTCGGACAATTGCGCGTTGTTTTTCGAAGCGTTCACTGAGATTGAGAGCATCGTGTCGATTTTCATCCCCAGATTCTGCGCTACCATGACCCGGAACACGTGTTTACAAAACCATTCTTTCTGTCACGTTTAGCTGTATTTACTTTTTCGCACGTGAAGGTCATAGAGGTCAGAACCAAATTACCATAACTAATCAGAGAAAGCACGTGTTTACAGTTTTACTTTTTGTTATGTCTGTTTTGCACTTTCGATTTTATCGACTTACTATGTCATATAAGCATGAAACGTAACCTGTTTTAACGAAAAAGATAAAGTCTGATTTCTTACATGGAAGAAAAGCACTTAAATGTGATAAACATTGCGTGTTATTCCAGTCATCTCCCAAAATAAACCACATGCTCATCACGAGACTCATTTCCATACAATGAAAGTCGTCACGATTCTTATCCCAAGTTTCCACGGTCTTCGCTAGGAACGCGGGACCTACAAACTAGGTCCCACCGAAAAAAAAACCGAACTGCATTTTAAGATTCTCGCTTTGCTAAAGCAAGCGAGACTAACAATGCTAAAGGCATAGAGTATAGAAAGTGAGAGAAAATACTCAGGCATGTTGGTTATTATACTTAACAGACAAAGCTTAGTGGACCAATTACGTCCGCCATACATTAAGTGATACAGGTCAAAATTATAATTATTCAGGTAGAAATATTTTAACCTAGGTTGATTCTTTGTCTCATAGCCTTACACTGTAATTTGAATTTTATTTTGGCCTGTAACTGATGACAAATTAGCCTTAAACTCTAGCTGTGACCATTTAATTCCAGACAATAACCAATTGGAGGTGTTGGGGTGTCAATGGTCAACAGTAATTTAAGGATCAGCAGTTGAGACAGTAATGCAGGCACCAACCTGCAAGCCTTACAAGGAATGGTACATTAACTTCGTCTGTCCACTAACATACTGTAAGTACTGGCTTCCAAGTTTCAGCTGCAAGTAGGAACAATTGTTCACTCCATGTGCAGGTGGCACCTCTCTTAGTATGTCCTTTGTTACAGCGTGTCGCAAGAAAAGGTCACATGCATTAACAGTACACTTGAAAGCTGCAAAAATTGAAGAGTGTTCACCTCTATTTTCTCTAATTTTCTTATTCATTTTTCCAGATGCAACTTGAGCCAGGTACTTAATAGTGATGGGCCTTTCCACAACCTGAAGAAACTCAATTATTCTGGTGATTTTTGGTGTGTAGTCGTTAGTAAGAGGTGTATTTGCCACAGAATCTTTGCAAATATCACAATCATCACATAGAGCCAAACCAGCTTCTTCTGGGTTGAAATATGTTATTAATTTTTTCCGTCTACATTCCTTAGACATCATAAAATCTAAGACCCTTTGAAACCGTAAAAGAGAGGAAGGTTGCCTTTGTGAATCAAAATTGTGCTGATCAAAAATGTTTCTTACGTGGAAAACTCTGTGTCCAAATGAAAAATACAAATAGCATTTGGCAGGAAGTCCATCACGGCCAGCACGACCCCAGGCCTGGAAAAGGTCCTCCATGCATGAAGGGAGGGAGTGAAACATTAGCACTCTCACATTCGGTTTGTTTATACCCATGCCAAAAGCAGTGGTACAACATAGTATCTTAATCTCTCCTTTGGTCCATTTTTTCTGAAGGCTCCCTTTTAAAGCCTTACTAAGCTCCGCATGATATGGCTGGCTTGAAATCCCCTTGCTTTCAATCGCATTCCCTCTTTGTAGAACAATAGATGAGGGCATTTTCGGTGGAAGAGATCACCTGAATGATATTCTTTTCAGTGTCTTTCCGTTTCTCTTCCACCTCATAGGAAAGATTAGGCCTATTGAAGCTACCCTGGATAATATTTAAATTTTGTAATCTAATTTTTTTGTTTGATGTCAGCAATAGCATCTTGCGTTGCTGTTGCAGACAATAAGATAGTGGGTGCTTTTGGTACAAGAATCTTACTCATTTCTGCAACAGCTAAATAGTCAGGCCTGAAACCATTGCCCCACTGGCTGATGCAATGTGCCTCATCATAAATCAGATAAGAAATCAAATCTTTTTCACCCATTGTCTTCACAATTTCTTTAAACACAACATCCCGATTCAGTGTTTCAGGGGTGGTGTAAATAAGTTTTAACTCTGGATACCCAGACCGCAGTTTGTAAAGAATTTGCTGCCTTCGTGTACTGTCCGTCTCTCCTGTAATGGATACAGCTTCAACTCCCCTAGACCTTAGGTCAGTTATTTGATCATTAATTAGTGCAATTAATGGGGATACAACAACGGCTGGTTTGTGGTTACAGACTGCTGGCAACTGAAACACAAGTGACTTGCCTCCACCTGTGGGCATAATCACCACTGTATCATTTCCATGTAAAATAGAATCAATGGCTTTCTGTTGAAGTGGCTTAAGACTTGAATAACTCCACACAGTTTTCAGTGTATCAAGCAGGTCAATTGAACTTGTCACAGTTCCAGAAGGAAGGATTGGGATAGAGATACGAGCCAGTGGAGTGGTGCATGTTGAAACATTTGACACATTTTCTCTTTCATGTATATCAGTTACAAATGTAGAAAAGTTTTCATCAACATTACTTGCCCTGACTAAACTAATACATTCCAACTCTGGTTCCATCTGGTCATTGACATTGCTGTACCAGGTCTTAAACTTCAGGCATTGCCTGGGCCCTTTTACAAAGATGAATTCATGCTTGCCTTGAAATGGACACAATTTCCCAGAGACAAGAAGAAAACATGTAAACTTGAGAGCAACATTTCTCTCTGAAATGGCTTTTACACAGTAGCATCCTAGAGAGCAAGACACCTCAAACACCTCCCCTTCAACCTATCAAACAAAATAGTAAATAATGTATTGTATGAGAATCTTTTGTCAAAACTTCCCATCAGGTATATTAAATCCCTGGAAATCTTTTCTTCAAAAAAACTTCAATTGAAAGCTTAAGATTGTAATGTTCTTGTTGTGATGGTTTCAGGAAATTTCAATACCCACCCTAAGGACAGTATAAAAATAGACTGGAAATACCAGGGTAGAGGTTGAACAAAAAAGAATGTGAAACTGTGGACTGATATTTAACAAGTCCTGTGCTACATGTTCAACATAAAATAATATTGCCGTGGTGGGGGGTCTTTGGGCTGCCGATTGCGGGAATTATAGATAACAACTGCACTTTTTGAAGGCTTGAGAGTAAAGAAACTACTAACCCACAGAATCGGATAGAGATATATAGAGTACGCCTTTTGAAACAAGAAACGATTGATCTTTAACCAGGATATTTCCTCAACACACCCCAATATTTATTATTAGTAAAATCCAACTAGTGGTCTATTATCGATGCTGCATTCTCATTGGTTGAGCTACTACTAGGCTATATGTTAAAGCCCACTAGTGGCGTAAAGCGCGGGCTTTTTGGCGGCAAAAAAGGATGAAAGTCTAGTTTTAACTAGCTAAATTTTCTTTAATTCTCAATATTTTTTACCAACTAGTTGGATTTTACTAAAACAATTATTTTATTATAACCTTTTACTCCCTCTCAAAGCAAGATACATACCAATTTGGAGGCGTTGGCAAAAATCTTTTCAAGCAAGAGCTGGCCTAACTTGATCTTCTTCAATTCCTCTATAGTTTTTATGTCAGTAGTTGAAGATCTTGACATTTCAGGTGCTGCTAGACATTCCTAAACCACCCAGAACAGTGGGGGCATGGGTACTCAAGAATGGTTTCTTTTGGTCCTGAAGTTACATGCATTCAAATGAACATGAATTAAAACAATGCCATTTTTATTTTTGACTTAAAAGCAAACCTGACATCAAGCGTGACACATTACCTAGAGATAGTTCCATAGCGGTCCGGGAAACAAGTGGAACAAAGTGATTTGGGCTAAAGTTGCTGGTCACTGTATTCCCCATCTTGCTCCACAAGAAGTGAAGAGGACTCAATGAATTAGACATTTCACGTGGCTGTATGAAATAAGTTAATGTTTTTTTAAGGGTGGAAGGCACTTTATCAGGAAATACACTTTGTATGGGTCTTTTAGCAACTGAAGTTATTCCATGCCATTGCCACAGACAAGCCCAAGAATTTTCTTTGCACATGTTTAAAACTTCTGCCTCAAAGATTTCTTTTATCTGACAAGGGTCTTCGATTTTTTCTGTAGATAACAAATGCAAATAAACTTTACAGAAGTGAATGTATTTAACAAATTATTTTTAAGATGTGAAATTGCTAGGTGGATTCAACACAATACTTTTGTGGTAAACGTAACATATGTTTATCAACCTAGGTCCAGAAAAAATAAAATAACCATTTAATTTAGGATTAATTTTTTGACGTGAAAATAATTTTGAGCTGTGATTGTAAATATAAAGTGTAAACAGCAAGTTAAACCTGTAATTCAAGCTTAAAAATATCTTTTTACCCGCGCTGTTTGTCAATTGACTTTGCATTCTAATCATAATTATTAATTATAAGAGTAAGGAGAAGAAGGGAAATGAAAATTCACTTCGACACAATACAATTATTTTTTTCACCTGGTATTAAAATTTAACTGCAGCAAAGAGATCATGACTAGAAAGGCATTAAATCTGTCCACAAGTGTTTTACTTAGCAATGTAGATTCTTACAGTACATTCATATCATAATCTACATAGGGCGAAAGTAATTTTCTTACAGTGCGAAATAAATATCGGATTCTAACCTGGAACAGCTTTGCCATTCAAAATCGCCATCTCTGCTTCCATCCTACTTATTACTTCGCTATCAGCTAAGTAATAAAAGCTATATTTTGCAAGCTCAACAATTGTTCTGACCTGCAGTTCTAGGTGATATTGTTCTGTTCCAAATAACAGCAACGAAGCGGCTCTGAAGCAACAGTTACCATCTCCAACAGTTTTAACAGCAACAAAACTCCGATACATGTTCAGTTGGAATAAGGTTACACGAGGAGAAATCAATCGTCAAAGGACCTCAAAGGACTATACGTGATATGCTGTTGGCTTTTCAAAGTCGGCAAAATTCGATATACTATGTCGCAAGCATCGACAAGGGTTTTAAAACCATAACTACCTGCTGTTTGCAGCATCTTAAACAGCTCAACAAAGTCCGCCATTTTGAAGAAATTAACGCACGCATGCGCATTCTGTTTTTGTCTAGGCGTTCCCCGCCCGTTCGTCTCGGATACGTCACTGAAACGAATTGACCGAGAGGCACTGGGAAAACGTCGTACAGGGACTAGGCAAGAACACGACTACAACGTGAGACTTTCGAGTTACGCGTTAGGCTTCACTGACCATTTTCATATCAGTCATACTTTAAGTAACAGAACCATTGGAATGACATCCTTTTCTATTGGTACCAATCCTACCATTGCTACCAATGGACCATCGGTTTGACGAATCGTATCTGTTTGTGTATATATAGCGCGTTTTTACTTGGTGTAAAGCGAACTTGTTTTGCATAGATGGCTTATAGAACGAAGAATACACATGGCATGCTTGTATTTCGACCTCGCTATATTATAACTGTTGGCAATTACTATTAGCGCTAGTTCGCCCTCGATATGTAACTATTAGCGCGTTTCTACTTTATGTGAGAGTGAAATTGTTTGCATGCGTGGTTGGCTTATAGAACGAGGAATATTCATAACAACTATTAGCGCGTTTCAACTTGGAGTAAAAGCGAAGTTGTTTTGTATAGATGGCTGATAGAACGAAGAATTCTCATGACGTGTTTGTATTTCGACCTGTTTTTGTTCACCAATAGAACCATTTGGAATGATGTCCTTTTCTATTGGTACCAATCATACCATTGGTACCAATGGACCATCGGTTTGACGAATCGTATCTGTTTGTGTATATTGGACACGTGTGAAAAGTTTGTAATTTTATCATAACATATTGAAAAAGTTATTTCTTTAACACTTGTAGGATGTTTTTACTATCTTACTCTTTTATTACGTTTATTCACATTCATTTGTAAATAGTTTCTCAAAAAGTCCCTTGAGGATGTTACTATATAAAGTTTTATCATTATTATTATAACTCCAGATACGTTTCAAGAGAAAATTCCTCGACGTCTTTGATCTTGAACTTGAATTTTTCAATTAACTTTTTCGGCATTTTCCTCATAGGCAATGGAATTTGAAGAGGTGCGAGAAGTTCAGGTTGAACTCCGAGGGGGACTACTGATCGTAAAATGGACTTCAAGGTGTCTAGGAAACTCCGCACTTTGTTATTTTCCATAGTGTCAGATTTCAACAGATCGATTATCGCGTCCATATGGGCTTGAATTATAAGACGCTTCTTACCAAATCTTTTCTTTAAAAATTCCACGACCAACGAATAGTAATCTTTAGTTAACGTAAATCCTTGTATTGATTTGGTAGCTGGACGCAAAAGAAATGATTTTGATTACGCGAGCTCCGTAAATTTCGGTAGGGGAATTTTTGGTAACTTTATATTTGCAGAATTTGTTTCGAATCCTGAAGCGCCGTCATGAAGAGATTCGGGACCTTACGATCCGACAACGGCGACGGCGACGGCAACGTGAGAAGTCTGGGTCGAGCGGGGCCACGTCGTGTTGGCGTTCCCGCCAAAATTGAGATTACGAATTTTACGAGCGAGAACGTTGACGACGGTCATTGATGTTTATCGTGTTTAAGTCAACGAAAGTTTTTTAGAAAGCCATGCCAAAGTTCCGTGACACTATTCTCCTCGCTCATGCTTCCCGTTTGGTTAACGCTGAAGAATTCGTGCTACTCTACGATTTACACAAGCCTAAAAATCCGGATTTACCGTACACTAACTACGAGTGCTTCGATCTCGACAAGATGACCGATGATGAATGTAAAACTGAGTTTAGATTTTACAAGAATGACATTTACAACTTGGCAGAGGTGTTTACTTTACCGGATCGGATCGTTTGCTACAATGGTGTAAATGTCGACATGGTTGAGGCATTGTGCATTTTTCTTAAAAGATTTGCCTATCCCTGTAGATACGTAGACATGATACCCAGATTTGGAAGGCCAGAACCACAATTGTGTATGATCTCAAATGCTGTTATGAACAAGATGTATCAAACATGGAACCGCCTTCTCACTGATTTGAACCAGGATTGGTTAAGACCCGATCATTTAGAGGAGTTTGCCGTTGCAGTTCACAACAGGGGAGCTGCTCTTGACAACTGTTGGGGGTTTGTTGACGGTACTGTGAGGCCCATATGCCGACCAGGACAAAACCAAAAGTGCTTATACAATGGTCACAAAAAAGTCCATGCTATAAAGTTTCAATCTATCACAGCACCCAGTGGCCTTGTTGCAAACCTGTTTGGGCCTGTCGAGGGAAAGAGACATGACAGTGGGATGTTAGCTAGATCTGGAGTGTTAAACCAATTGCAACGATTTTCAGTGGACACAAATGGGAACCCCCTATGTATTTATGGAGATCCGGCATATCCTCTTCGACTACATCTGCAAGGACCTTTTCGAGGAGCTGGACTAACTCCCATACAGTCTGCATGGAATGAATCTATGAGTGAAGTCAGAGTTTCTGTTGAATGGATTTTTGGTGATATAATAAATTATTTTAAATTTCTGGACTTCAAAAAAAACTTGAAAATAAGTTTAAGTGCTGTTGGCAAAATGTATGTGACATGTGCCCTTCTTCACAATGCTCGTGTTTGTTGTTACGGATCCACCACATCAGACTACTTTGATGTTTCTCCCCCAGAAATTGGGGATTATTTTCACTAAGTCTGCCAAACAGGTTTTACAAAAGTTACATAACACTTTTCCTTTCGAAAATTGAACTGCTTTTTAATAAAAAAAAATTATACAATCGAGAAAGGCTAACATATTGGAATTAAAGTGAAATAAATGCCACCAAAACAGACTATTAAATGAGAACAAATAATGGTGAGCATGTTTACAGAGAGTAATGCAATTCTATAGTTGGATAAGCCCTATTGCCTTGATAAAGGCTCAGCCCCAGTTTTGATACTGGCATAACATCAATTCGGCGACTTTCAAAGGTTGGCAAAATTAAGCAACATTTCCTTTACAACTATATATGTAAACAAGTAATTATTATTATAAATCTTTAATTTTTAACTTCCTTGAAAATGTTCAAGTTAATAAAAATGTGAACTCTTTGTGCATTTAAATGACCTCTTGCAGAGATTGACCAGCATCACTTCCCAGCAAACTTTTTCATTAGTTCCATAAGTGCAAGGGTTTGTTGTTGGTGCTGTTGCATCATGTTTGCATTCATTTGCATAAACTGCTGCATTTGCTGCTGCTGAAGCTGCTGAATATCTCTAGTTTGCTTGTTCATCATATCAAACTGCTGTTGTCTTCCTTCCTGCTCCTTTGCTTGCAGTGCTAACTCTTGCCTTTTTATCTCCAATTCATCACGTTTTAAAGTAGCTTCTACTTCTGCCCTATCCTTCAGGTAAGCCAGAGTGCTTGCACCACTAGCTCTACCCTTTTTCGGTCTTGCTCCTTGCTGTTCATCGGCATTCCTTTTGGCGCTATCTTTAAAAGTTTCCAATGATCTCTTCCGCATTTCCTCCGCTTTCTTTGCTTCTTCTTCCTGCTTTTGTTTTGTTTGATCTGTGATTTTGTCAGACTCATCAAAGAGTTCAATGGTTTCATCTAACAGTTGATCTAGTTCCTTGTCCTCTTCAGGGGCAGTACCTGAGGCTCTGTCTTCTTCCCTGACTTTCTTCCTTCTTCTCTTTTCCATTGTTGAATAGTGGTCACGAACAGACCGTTGAGTAACACGGAATTGGGGATAAGGAGTAGCATTTAAGGATACTGCCAGCTTTTCCCAATCATCTCCTCTCTCACTAGTTCCTTTCTTGTGCAGCCATGGCTGCAAAAGCATCAATTCCCTCAACATAAGCAATTCGTGTTCTTCAGTCCATTTCATTGATTGACTGAAAGTGCAGTGCAACAAAAATTACTTCATGAGGAAGAACTATCAGTATATCAGCAAAATTTGCTAACAATAAAATTATCATTGTACCTGAGATTTACTAGCACTTGGTCCTAATCATGATCAAAATTTTTAAAACAAATAACATAGCTTTCTTTGGGTGGTATTAACTAGATCATCATAATATTAGACAACATCTTTGTTTTCTTTAGTCCTCCAATAAATTAGCTGAATTTGTTGACAGATAAAGAAATGATCATGAGAATACATGAGGGTTATCCTTTGCCTTCCGAATGAGGGAAACATATACAATTAAGGTTGGAAGGACGCTTTCAAATGAAAACAGTCATGAATTACTAAAAAATGTGTAGCATTTGGAGCAAAATATTGGGCAATCAATAAAGTTTGGATTTTGGAAAATAATTCTTATTCAATTAGGAAACAGTGGAAATTATGTGAACGTCTCTGTTTTGTATTTGTTTTTGATTCAGTTATAAATATAGCAATAATATTTGCGGTAGTCGGAATTCGTCGATATAACTGTTCAACCCAGCCAGTGAGTTCCTTGTAAAATAAGGTTAATCTACGATTATAAATGAAAATTAGCTCAATGAAAGTATTTATACACTTTGCATCGGTCGAATCTAGTACCGCTGCCGACAAAATCTCTCTACTATTTCCTAGTAAACCAAAAATAAAATTAAGCTTCATTGTTCTCTTTTTTTGATCGAGAAAAAAGTTGGAAAGTAAGTGATAAGAAAGCTCAGTGATAGCGAGTGAAGTACAATCACAAACAAATACAAAGCAAAATAAGTCAAATCTCTCTCCATTCAGTTTGTGGTCGTATACTAAAGACTCCACGCTCTGTTCGCTTTGGACATTTCATACAAACTAGTATTCTTTAAATTTAGTCGCAAAGTCTCGTTTTTACCTTGATTCCTTTGCCATAGTTGGGTTTTAATTTCCACGTTTTCGCACAACGTCAAACAAGGCTTCTAGACGTCCGCGCGTGAAGGGACACCGCCGTCTCAGAAATCTACTCATGCGCAGTACGTAACCGGAAGTAAAAAAGTCCCACGTCGCCGTCGCCGTTGTCGGATCGTAAGGTCCCTATTGTTTCCAATCGGTGATCTCTTGTTGTTGACAACACGCCCTACATCTGCCTTGCACGTCGATTATGTGGCATGTGATAAAATATGGACTGGACTGGATTGGTAAAACATGGACTCGATTGATAAAACATTGATTAATAAAACATGGATTGATAAAACATGGATTAATAGAGCATGCAGTGATCAAACATGGATTAAAAAGACGCTTTTATGGGAGTGTACGCTTCGGCGTCGTGGTTGTGGATTAATTGAGAATGCGGAGGAATAGTAGGAAATGATACTTTTCCGGTTACCCTTCCATAAAAATACCCTTACTTTTCTCATATTGTGTAACAGACTGCCAGGTGCATGACCGTGGCTGTAAATTGCGCACGACGAAATCTCACTTCCACTTCCTGTATTTCCTCTTCAACAACAATTTGTTGACTGCAAAAGTATTTTACAGAAAACATTGAAGCAATTTGGACTAGTAGCTTCAAAATACGAGGTAAAATCCAGATAAAAATTTTCAGAATTTTCATTGCGTCTCACTTCGCAAACGAGTTTGTTTCTGTCCTGTTATGTCGCGCGATATGTTTCTCCAAAGTGAGTTTCAGTTTGGCTTTTTACCGTCGAAACCTTGTCTTTTTCGCCTGAATTCGTTTTACACTGGGAAAAACCCAAATTTATTAGTTTAATTCCCCGCCAATATATCAAAGTTTCGTAATCCTCTTCACTTATGTACTCTTTAATATGGTCTTTTGACGACTTAAGCTCTGATCTTCATCAAGGCTTTCTAAATTCGACGCCCAGAGTTCTAGCGACTCCCTCTTGTTGCATTGAATTACTTCATCGATTTCCTTAATTGCTTGAGTCACTCTGCGCTTTACCGATGTTCTTTTCTTCTTTACCTTCTCCAATAATAGAAATGTTTCAACCGTTTCTGTTTCTCCACCGTCCGACATTATTTACCGTTATTCACACCATCCGACATTATTATATTAACTTTCCTGTAAAAGGGCTCGAAGGACCATGTTCGTACTTTGACAATTGAGGACTGAATGATATATTTAAATGTTCTTAACACCTTACGTTCTTATATAAGTTACGTAAACTGAATATATTACATTTCATGAATATTTCAGAACACTTGCTATACAGTTTATAAAGGGCCGCTAACCAAGAATAGTCTGAGGGCTTCTCTTGTCGCCCGCAAAGAGGTATCCAGCAGAAAATTGATGAAGGGAGATTGTTCCACTGTGTTATTATTCTTTAAAAAGAAAAAGAGTTCCCCGGATCTGGTGGAATTTGTATAGGGATAAAAACATTATGGGCGGGTGTGTCTCGTTATCTATTTCCCGGCCGGGATGAAGCGGATTCGTTTAATCTTAGAGGTGGAACCATTAGGGCCATTTATACGAGGGAAAATAAGAAGCATCCGCCTTACATAAGACGCGTCCTCATCGTCCTCAATAAGACGCGAACTTCACCGTATAAACCGCACATTCAATTTCGTCTGAAATAAGACGCGACTTAGCTAAGAGCGTCTTATCTAAGAACGGGTGTTAAGGGCTATCCTTAGATAAGACGCGTCTTATCTCATTTCAGACAAAATGAGCCGTTTAAACGGTATAGTTCGCGTCTTATTTTGGGCGCGTCTTATTTTTCCTCGTATAAATGGCCCTAAACGTAAAGTTGTTACCTTTTTCTTGAACGAAGAGTATTTCAAATCCTTCCTTCTTCTCGAGCAGCCGGTCCGAGTGGAATGTTAATACAACGTAGTTTCCTGATACAAACAGGTCTCTTACACTGTGCTGGTCACCGCAGTATCGAGCTTCTTTGATACCATTCGTTATTTTCAAATAATCGATCCTACAAGAAAATCTCTTTCAATACAAGTTGATGTACAATAACAAATATACCCCCACACATTCTCCTAGCTAGATGCCAAAACAACGGTTTATCAGACCAATTCTCGTAATTGTTAAAATATCCACCAATCAGGGATCAAGGGTCAGTAGCTGACCTAATCGTAAAGATGAAAGTGACAATCGGTACGACTGAATTATTTTACAAAAACCTATTTGATAACATTTTTCTATGCTTTTAAGTTTTTGACCATCAACCTCAAAATGAAACTTCAGATAAGAAAAGCTAAACGTATTTACTCCTACCTGCATTCTGAATCTGACGCCAGGTCAAAACTTTGAAACTTGAGTCTCATCTCCTTGCCATCTGGAATCGAAAGATTGTAGATGCAGTTCATGTTGCCAGCATAGAAGCCGTCTGCGTATGTAGGACTTTTCAGGGTATTGTTCATTACTGACCCACATGAAACTGAAAAGTAAGCGATGCATTTCAAGACCCTGTCGTTTCTTAACTAGATTCTAGATACACGTATATACACAACAACCAGCCCAACTCACACAGGAAATCGACACTCATGCAAACCCCCTGCTTGGAATGATCAAAGTTTATTTCTATATTGTAGTGAATTTCCCTTCAAAGCCAAAAAAGTATGTATAAAGTTTGGTTTGCCTGTGCTCCAACGTACGGCGAAATTCAAACCCCTCCTACTATACAAGAGGGTCGGCTGAACGTCCCTTAGGCTTAAACCGTGCTATTAAAGTTCGTTAAGAAGAATAAAGCTTGAATATTTATCGACTAGCTATAGACAGATGGAGATAGATGGATACTTTATCGGCATAGTCATCGCAGCCAGAGGTTAAATTACGTATAAAGATATAAAATATAAAAACTACTAAATCATAGAAAACGCATAGATTAAAATCGATTTTAGAGAAGTTATAACTCTAAAGAATACATATGCATAAACTACGAACAAAGTCTTATTTAGAAAAGCTGATGGCTATTCTAATGAGTTTACCCGGAGACATTGGGAATTAATAAGATAATTCCTGGCATGCCTGAGGATGTGACTATGCGAGACGTGTATGCGAGTCGAGTATGCAGTAAGTGACCAAGACGGTGATCCAAAAGGGACTGACACAGGCGCTGATGATGAACCACTAGTGATAATTCTAGGGCTAACGAAGCTAGAGCGTTGTCGTAGGACAATGCTAGGTGGGGCATATGATGGAGAGGGCCAAATCGTCGATTAGGTACTGAGGTAACGAAGCGTGAAACACAGGAATCGCGTAATTGCAAACAGACCTTATACAGCTTGTGTAAAACCTAAGCAGTTCGGCCTTCTCGACATAATGGCGCTTTTATAAAGAAAATAAAGGCGTTTAGAATGATGCTTTCTTTACCATCTCACCGATCAGACACGTGCATATTCCAAGAAAGGTTGCTGGTACATGTTTGAGTCCGTTACTGATTGCCTCAAATTCATCATCTAATTTTGCATAACCATCTAGAGTTGACCAAATTTGGAAGGCGTTTGCGAATATCCAGTAAAATGACATCAATTATTCGGGTAATCGCTAAAAAAATGACGGAAACCGAGAAGCCTTAATCGAGAACGTCCAGCTGCGTTAGCTCAGCTGTTTGCGTCCAGCTGGGAAAGAATATCCCTGCTAGACCTAACATCTTTTGTACCCCAAATTTACAAAAGAGCAGAAAAATTATAATGAACTCAAGACACCAGAAGAAGTAAGCACGTTTTAAACTAAGAGTTACTTTAAGTGAATAATAAATACGCTAGACACACCCTCCGCTATCTGCATAATTCAGCAGATCATGCTAAGCCTCATCCAACAATTCCTAAATATGTCATCGATATTCCTTTCAAAGATTTATTCCTCATCCTCTTGGCATTTATTCGCAATCATCTTTTTTTTTGCTGTTATATTTACTTTCGTTTACCGCGGTTCGATTGTGTGACCAGTTTTCCTTCTTAAAAGCAACTCGCTGCACCAAAATTAAAAGTCGTCTATTGGGTCTCACGAGAATGAGGACAAAACCTAAAACAATAAAAAAAACTGTTGAAGAACAATTAAGTAAGGGTTGTTTAACTGGAACAATGGGGTATGTGTTATATTCACCTGGTACGACACCAGGTGAACATGTCACATACCCCAGAGGGATAGGTAAATAACATGCTTATTTTTCACGTGTGAGCTTTCCAAAAGCAATTGCTTTTGAAAAATCTTTAATTTATTTCTCTAGAGATGCTCATTCCCAAAACCTTGAATTGTTTGAGGTTGAATTCTAAAATAAGGAAATTTTTTGGTCAATTCATATGGAGTAGTCAAACAGTAGTTTTAACATAAAGAGATGAGTGACTCAGAGAAATACGGATTCTTAACGTTAAGGCAGGGCAGTTTGGAGACTCTTTTGGACCTTCTACCGCGACAGATTTTTGTGTCAGGCGTCCGACGAGTCACATTGCAAGCCAGGCTG
>CALNXK010000289.1:222500-250000 GCA_942486035.1 Porites lobata
TTCAAACCCCTCCTACTATACAAGAGGGTTGGCTGAACATCCCTTGGGCTTAAACCGTGCTATTAAAGTTCGTTAAGAGGAATAAAGCTTGAATATTTATCCACTAGCTATAGACAGATGGAGATAGATGGATACTTTATCGGCATAGTCATCGCGGCCAGAGGTTAAATTATGTATCAACATATAAAATATAAAAACTACCAAATTATAGAAAACGCATAGATTAAAATCGATTTTAGAGAAGTTATAACTCTAGAGTATACATATGCTTAAACTACGAACAAAGTCTTATTTAAAAAGCTGATGGCTATTCTAATGAGTTTACCCGGAGGCATTGGGAATTAATAAGATAATTCCTGGCATGCCTGAGGGTGTAACTATGCGAGACGGGTATGCGAGTCGAGTATGCAGTAAGTGACCGAGACGGTGATCTCTGTACTCTAAGATATTCATTGAAAAGGGACTGACACAGGCGCTGATGATGAACCACTAGTGATAATTCTAGGTCTAACGAAGCTAGAGCTTTGTCGTAGGATAAGGCTAAGTGGGGCATATGATGGAGAGAGCCAAATCGTCGATTAGGTACTGAGGTAACAAAGCGTGAAACACAGGAATCGTGTAATTGCAAACAGACCTTATACAGTTTGTGTAAAACCTAAGCAGTTCGGCCTTCTCGACATAATGGCGCTTTTATAAAGAAAATACAGGCGTTTAGAATGATGCTTTCTTTACCATCTCACCGATTAGGCACGTGCATATTCAAGAAAGGTTGCTGGTACATGTTTGAGTCCCTTACTGATTGCCTCAAATTCATCGGCTAATTTTTCATAACCATCTAGAAGTTGACCAAATTTGGAAGACGTTTGCGAATATACAGTAAAATGACATCAATTATTCGGGTAAAAAAAAAGCCTTGAATTGTTTGAGGTTGAATTCTAAAATATGGAAATTGGTCAATTCATATGGAGGAGTCAAACAGTAGTTTTACCATAAAGAGATGAGTGACTCAGAGAAATACGTATTCTTAACGTTAAGACGTATTCTTAACGTTAAGGCGGAGCAGTTTGGAAACTCTGTTGGACTACCGCGACAGATTTTTGTGTCAGGCGTCCGACGAGTCACATTGCAAGCCAGGCTGTTCTCAGGTAGACGTTTGACAGCTTGGAATAGGGGTAGTTTGTAATACGACCCACGCGATTTTCTGGGTGGAAAGGGGGACCGTTCACCTCTGCGTGGCCTCGCTGAAAACTGACCAAGAATCAACGATTTCCACGCCAAATCAATATTTATCATCAGACGTTAACTCAATCGCAAGTGAAACCGATTGACGACCCACGTTAAACCTGTTAATTAGGTGTATATCAACATTCACATTCATGCTTAAGGTATGGTAAAATGATTGATCAGCGCCCCACAGCCTTTACTGCTCCATTATTTGTCTACTATAAATGCAATCTAAACTACTATTATGACTCCAATAAACCTTTCCCAAACCTCAATTCTCAAAACAAAAACCCCGCTCTCATAACTTATTAAGCTATGTTTACAACAGTTTTCGCTCACCCATAAAGTACACTCACACGCTACATTCCTTAATACCTTGTATCTCCGTGACTACCTCAGGTGCTGTCCTGTAATAGCTGCTGATAAATGCTTTAGCATTAACGAATATTAACTCTTTCCTTAACACACAACAGTTTTTATTTAAACGATCATTCCATCCATAATCATCACAGTCAGTCGTTTCGACTAAGACGCCGGTTCTAGGGCTCAGCACAGTTTTATAAGTCTCCTCCAGGTACGTCTGTCGTTGGCCCTCTCCTGCCATCGGTTGAGATCGATGTCTCTCCAATTCATATTTCTCTTAGCAACATATTTGAACCTTAATCTAGGCCTCTATTGATTACGCATTACCAAACAGGCCTCTGCTGATTACACATTGCCAAACATAGTTGAAAGTATAACAGCTTCCTCGGTGTTATTATCCATCCTATGCACGTGAGCCAGCAATCTAAGATTTATCTCAATGAGAATATCAGCCATTGATGGAAGTCCTGCCCACTGGTTGGAAGGACGTAGTGATCTACATCCTGTCAGGATACCACGACCATTAATACTCACAGAAGGTGTGGCACCGCTAGGGTTTAACACCTTAACCAACTGATACAACAGATGACAAGGTGGTATAACCCGTCGTCCAACTTACATGCTCCATAACTTAAATAGGCCTGCTACCCCTGTGAAGGCTAGTGATATTGCTCAACCAGAACAAAAGCCATGTAAACTCTCACCATTATCACCGCCTGTCATTTACCCGAGCTGAAGTCATCCGTTGAATACCGGTATTAGACGCCTTTATTTAAAATGAAAAGTAATTACCCAGGGTAGTCCATTCAGGGAGCTTACAAAGCATACCTGCTATCAATAGGAGCCCTGACTTCACTAACTAGACTATAAATAATAATAATAATAATAATAATAATAATAATGAAATATGTGCAAGGTAATATAGCAAATGAACTAATAACAAGATCTTTTAAGATTAAGGACATTTACAATGATGACTATTAAAAACCATAATTCCATGGTAATAAAAGGATCTCTTGGCCACTTCTGTTCTTCTGGCAGGCACATGCAAGAGATTGCTCTGGCGCGTAGAACGAGCACAAATGTCCTTGTTGAAAACAAAGTAGTTCTTAAAATACTGAGGGCACCGGCAATGTATACATTTCCTTACAAGTTTTAGGATGTGCTCATCGCGTCTGGACCTAAGACTTGACCATTTCAAAGCTTTCGTCGCAGTGTCACTACTAGGTGTTTTAATTACAATTCTTCCAACGCACTTCTGCAGAGTTTCTAGAGTTCCGCTATTTACTTCCCCACAGTACCCCCAGACCCCAGCACAGTACTCTAAAGTCGGTCTAATCGTAGATAAAAAAAATGGCATTAGCACTAATGAGACGTAGACTAATGCGTTGTGGTTGTGGATTAATTGAGAATGCGGAGAAATAGTAAGGAATGATATTTTTCTGGATATCCTTCCATAAAAATACCCTTTCTTTTCTCCTGTTGTGTACCAGTCTGCCAGGTGCATGACCGTGCCTGTAAATTGCGCACAACAAATCTCAGTTCCACTTCCTGTATTTCCTCTTCAACAATAGTTTGTTGACTGCAAAAGTATTTTACAGAAAACATTGAAGCAATTTGGACAGGTAGCTTCAAAATACGAAGGAAAATCCACATAAAAGGGCAATTTTCAGAATTTTCATTCCGTCTCACTTCGCAAACGAATTTGTTTCTGTCCTGTTATGTCGCGCGATATGTTTCTCCAAAGTGCGTTTTAGTTTGGCTTTTTACCGTCGAAACCTTGTCTTTTTCGCCTGAATTCTTTTTACACTGGGGAAGACACAAATTCATTAGTTTAATTCCCCGCCAAATCCTCACTTATGTACTCTTTCATATGGTCTTCTAGCGACTGTCTCTCGTTGCATTGAACTGCTTCATCGATTTCCTTAATTGCTTGAGTCACTCTGCGCTTTACCGATGTTCTTTTCTTCTTTAGCTTCTCCAATAATAGAAATTTTTCAACCGTTTCTGTTTCTCTACCGTCCGACATTATTTACGGTTATTCACAGCGTCCGACATTATTATATTAACTTTCCCGTGAAAGGGCTCGAAGGACCATGTTCGTACTTCGACGGTGAGGACTGAATGATTTATTTAATATTCTTAACACCTCATGTTCTTATACAACTTACGTAAACTGAATATATTACATTTCATGAATATTTCAGAACACTTGTTATACAGTTTATAAAGGGCCGCCAACCAAGAATAGTCTGCGGGCTCCTCTTGTCGCCAGGAAAGAGGTATCCAGTAGAAAATTGATGAAGGGAGATTGTTCCACTGTGCTATTATTCTTTAAAAAAAAAAAAAAGATCCTCGGATCTGGTGGAATTTGTATAGGGATAAAAAAGTTCTGGGCGGGTGTGTCTCGTTATCCATTTCCCGGCCGGAATGAAACGGATTCGTTCAATCTTAGAGGTGGAGCAATTAGGGCCATTTACACGAGGGAAAATAAGAAGCGTCCGCCTTACATAAGACTCGTCCTCCTCGTCCTCAATAAGACGCAAACTTCACCTTATAAACGGCACATTTAATTTCGTCTGAGATGAGACGCGACTCAGCCAAGAGCGTCTTATCTAAGAACAGGTGTTAAAGGGACAGTGTCCCGATTATGCGCACGCGCGAGCGTCATCTGTTTTTTCTTCAAAAGACAATAGAACTGTCAAATTGACTCGACAAGATTTCCTTCCGGACCGCACCGCCGACAAAGATTTGTTGTTTATATTCTCAAGTAATATTTTAGACTTTCGAAGAAGTCTTTCGTCTTATATAAAAATTTGGCTCGCGGTTCGAAGACTCATCGCGATTTTATCGCTAGCTGGGCCGCCTCGCGACCCGAAAATCTCGTTCCGCTCGCTTTAAAAACATATTTTCTAATTTGAAACTCGTGTCAGAGGTCAATAGCTCCAAGTCCAGTAATATCTGCCTGATTTGCTCGCGTTCTAGCCTCAAACGTTTGAAAGACATATAAAAAAATGCAATCTCAACGCTATGAATCATCACAAAGGTTAGTCAAAAATGATATTATGATTTCGTGTCACTAGTTTTTCAAAACATGTAGCGCCTGTTTGTTCGATTTTGTCGGCCGTAGGGAGATTCATTTAAAAGTTTACTAACGCGTCGTTGCAAAACATTCTGCTTCACGAAGCTCCCCTCCACAAGATCTCCTCAGTCACATCAATGTCTCAAAGGTTTCTTTCTTACAGTCTTTATTGTTGCTGTTTCATTTCTGCGTATTCTTTTCACAATTATCTGAGCTTGTATGGAAGCTAGCAGAAGAAATAAGCCTTCAATCGGCATCAAAGTGCTTCCAATCTTTTGGTCCTCCGGCCAACGGCAATAAAAGTAACGCCAAAAAATCCAGATTTTGCCCAAATCGAAACTTAACAGGAACAATATATCATTGATCTATAATCCTGAGAAGTTTTAGTGTCGTATTGAACCCGGCCAAGCGCGATGCAAACGGATTTTTCGAGATTCTCTTACTCTCCTCGCATCTTTTGATTTCGCGACATCCTGTCCAAAAATCAAAGTTTGGTGCATGCGCAGTAACGGGATACTGTTCCTTTAAGGGCTATCCTTAGATAAGACGCGTCTTATCTTATTTCAGACAAAATGTGCCGTTTAAACGGTAAAGTTCGCGTCTTACTTTGGTCGCGTCTTCTTTTTCCTCGTATAAATGGCCCTAAATGTAAAGTTGTTACCTTTTTCGTGAACGAAGAGTATTTCAAATCCTTTCTTGTTCCCGAGCAGCCAGTCCGAGCGGAATGTTAATACAACGTAGTCTCCTGATACAAGAAGGTCTCTCACACTGTGCTGGTCACCGCAGTATCGAGCTTCTTTGATACCATTCGTTATGTTCAAATAATCGATCCTACGAGAAAATCTCTTTCAATACAAGTTGCTGTACAGTAACAAATATACCCCCACACATTCTCCTCGCTAGATGCCAAAATAACAGTTTATCATACCGATTCTCGTAATTGTTAAAATATCCACCAATCAGGGATCAAGGGTCAGTAGCTGACTTAAACGTAAAGATGAAAGTGAGAGTCGGTGCGACTGAATTATTTTGCAAGAACCTATTTGAAAACGTTTTTCTATGCTTTAAAGTTTTTTGACCAGCAAACTCAATATTAAACTTCAGGTAAGAAAAGCTAAACGTATTTATTCCTACCTGCATTCTGAATCTGACGCCAGGTCAAAACTTTGAAACTTGAGTCTCATCTCCTTACCATCTGGAATCGAAAGATTGTAGATGCAGTTCATGTTGCCAGCATAGAAGCCGTCTGCGTATGTAGGACTTTTCAGGGTATTGTTCATTACTGACCCACATGAAACTGAAAAGTAAGCGATGCATTTCAAGACCCTGTCGTTTCTTAACTAGAATCTAGATACACGTATATACACAACAACTAGCCCAACTCACACAGGAAATCGACACTCATGCAAACCCACTGCTTGGAATAATCAAAGTTTATTTCTATATTGTAGTGAATTTCCCTTCAAAGCCAAAAAAGTATGTATAAAGTTTGGTTTGCCTGTGCTCCAACGTAGGACGAAATTCAAACCCCTCCTACTATACAAGAGGGTTGGCTGAACATCCCTTGGGCTTAAACCGTGCTATTAAAGTTCGTTAAGAGGAATAAAGCTTGAATATTTATCCACTAGCTATAGACAGATGGAGATAGATGGATACTTTATCGGCATAGTCATCGCGGCCAGAGGTTAAATTATGTATCAACATATAAAATATAAAAACTACCAAATTATAGAAAACGCATAGATTAAAATCGATTTTAGAGAAGTTATAACTCTAGAGTATACATATGCTTAAACTACGAACAAAGTCTTATTTAAAAAAGCTGATGGCTATTCTAATGAGTTTACCCGGAGGCATTGGGAATTAATAAGATAATTCCTGGCATGCCTGAGGGTGTAACTATGCGAGACGGGTATGCGAGTCGAGTATGCAGTAAGTGACCGAGACGGTGATCTCTGTACTCTAAGATATTCATTGAAAAGGGACTGACACAGGCGCTGATGATGAACCACTAGTGATAATTCTAGGTCTAACGAAGCTAGAGCTTTGTCGTAGGATAAGGCTAAGTGGGGCATATGATGGAGAGAGCCAAATCGTCGATTAGGTACTGAGGTAACAAAGCGTGAAACACAGGAATCGTGTAATTGCAAACAGACCTTATACAGTTTGTGTAAAACCTAAGCAGTTCGGCCTTCTCGACATAATGGCGCTTTTATAAAGAAAATACAGGCGTTTAGAATGATGCTTTCTTTACCATCTCACCGATTAGGCACGTGCATATTCCAAGAAAGGTTGCTGGTACATGTTTGAGTCCCTTACTGATTGCCTCAAATTCATCGGCTAATTTTTCATAACCATCTAGAAGTTGACCAAATTTGGAAGACGTTTGCGAATATACAGTAAAATGACATCAATTATTCGGGTAAAAAAAAAGCCTTGAATTGTTTGAGGTTGAATTCTAAAATATGGAAATTGGTCAATTCATATGGAGGAGTCAAACAGTAGTTTTACCATAAAGAGATGAGTGACTCAGAGAAATACGTATTCTTAACGTTAAGACGTATTCTTAACGTTAAGGCGGAGCAGTTTGGAAACTCTGTTGGACTACCGCGACAGATTTTTGTGTCAGGCGTCCGACGAGTCACATTGCAAGCCAGGCTGTTCTCAGGTAGACGTTTGACAGCTTGGTTTAGAAGTAGTTAGTAATACGACCCACGCGATTTTCTGGGTGGGAAGGGGGACCGTTCACCTCTGCGTGGCCCCGCTGAAAACTGAGTAAGAAGTTGACGCAATCGCACGTGAAACCGATTGACAACCCACGTCAAACCTGTTAATTAGGTGTATATCAACATTCATATTCATGCTCAGTTGTATTAAGGTATGGTAAAATGATTGATCAGCGCCCCACAGCCTTTACTGCTCCATTATTTGTCTACTAATGCAATCTAAACTACTATTATGACTCCAATAAACCTTTCCCAATCCTCAATTCTCAAAACAAAAACCCTCTCATAACTTATTACGCTATGTTTAGACCACTTTTTGCTCACCCATAAAGTACACTCACGCGCTACATTCCGTAACACCTTGTATCTCCTTGACTACCTCAGGTGCTGTCCTGTAAGAGCTGCTAATAAATGCTTTAGCAATAACGAATATTAACTCTTTCCTTAACACACAACAGTTTTTATTTAAACGAACATTCCATCCATAATCATCACAGTCAGTCGTTTCGACTAAGCTTGTTCTAAGCTTGTCTCCTCCAGGTAGGTCCGTCGTTGGCCCTCTCCTGCCATCGGTTGAGATAGATGTCTCTCCAATTCATATTTCTCTTAGCAACATATTTGAACCTTAATCTAGGCCTCTATTGATTACGCATTACCAAACAGGCCTCTACTGATTACGCATTGCCAAACATGGTTGAAATTAAAGTATAACAGCTTCTTCGGTAGTCTGTTATTATCCATCCTATGCACGTGAGCCAGCAATCTAAGATTTTTCTCAATGAGAATATCAGCCATTGCTGGAAGTCCTGCCCACTGGTTGGAAAGGCGTAGTGATCTACATCCTTTCAGGATACCACGACTATTAATTCTCACAGAAGGTGTGGCACCGCCACACCTTAACCAACTGATACAACAGATACAAGGTGGTATAACCCGTCGTCCAACTTACATGCTCCATAAATTAAATAGGCCTGCTACCCCTGTGAAGGCTAGTGTTATTGCTCAATCAGAACAAAAGCCATGTAAACGTCTCACCATCATCACCGCCTGTCATTTACCCGAGCTGAAGTCATCCGTTGAACACCGGTATTAGACGCCTTTATTTAAAATGAAAAGTAATTACCCAGGGTAGTCCATTCAGGGAGCTTACAAAGCATACCTGCTATCAATAGGAGCCCTGACTTCACTAACTAGACTATAAATAATAATGATGATAATAATGACAATAATGACAATAATAATAATAATAATAATAATAATAATACTAATAATGAAATACGTACAAGGTAATATAACAAATGAACCAACAACGAGATCTTTTAAGATTAAGGACATTTACAATCATGACTATAAAAAACCATACTTCCATGGTAATAAAAGGATCTCTTGGCCACTTCTGTTCTTCTGGCAGGCAGATGCAAGAGATTGCTCTGGCGCGTTGAACGAGCACAAATGTCCTTGTTAAAAACAAAGTAGTTCTTAAAATACTGAGGGCACCGGCCATGTATACATTTCCTTACAAGTTTTAAGATGTGCTCATTGCGTCTTGACCTAAGACTTAGCCACTTCAAAGCTTTCATCGCAGTGTCACTACTAGGTGTTTTAATTGCAATTCTTCCAACGCACTTCCGCAAAGTTTTTAGAGTTCCACTATTTACTTCCCCACAGCACCCCCAGACCCCAGCACAGTACTCTAAAGTCGGTCTAATCGTAGATAAAAAAATGGCATTGGCACTATGTTTGTTGATATAACGGCAAACACGTCCTAACAGACCGACCTGCCTGCCAGCTTTAAACACAATTGCTTTAACATGTTCGTTCCAACTGAGGTGTTCATCAAAGATGACACCCAGGTACTAAAACTCAGTAAAACGCTTTATAGCAGACCCTATTACCGTTTACAGGACCTTGAGCGGACAGATGTTCGTTTGAGGATTCCCGCGAACATTAAGAAACATTATGAAGCTCCCCAGATTGTAAACATCTTGAGTCACGGAAACAACCCTGTAATATCGCCAGTCAGCTTTCCTTCCATTCTGCCATGGTTACGGGCTGTCATCTCTCCTCCGACCTTAACGAGGTTCTAGTATCGACAAGCTTATCATGTTTTCAACGGCTTTAAGGGGGCAGTACGGTTAAAAGCGTTATTTTTCGTTGATTTCGATCCTTTTTCTTCAATATCTAGCCAAGATTCCATTCAATCCAAAAATGACTCAATTAAGTTACAGTCCTTAATTCAATAATTATTTATCAACTTTTCAACGATTTTTGGATGTTTTTAATGTATAAAATTTAGGGAGGGAGTAGCCTGCGTAGCTGGCGGTATTGTCTTGGCGCACCATTTAAGTTCTGTCGGCGGAGCCGTGATGAAAAAAAAAAGTGGGGACGAGGCGTTTGAATTTCTCGCGGCTTACGCCACTTTTGGGGGCTTCGCCGCCAGATCTGAACACTCGACTACTACACAATACCGCCAGCTACGCAGGCTAGGAAGGAAGATATTTAAAATTTTGGGAGAATGGGAAAATAAATAATTGGATTTGGGGGTTGTTAAAAATTTAAATATGAAGTGAATAATTAGTAGACAATTATCAGATAGTCCACCACCACAACAAGGTGCCTCTCATCCCATCAGCGGACTAACTACACTAGTTTATGTGTATACCTTTTCAACCCTAATTTATTTTCTTCCCAAATCAACATCATTTCCCCAAAAAGCTAAATGTAATGCCCCCTTAACTTCGCTATTCTTGAAACTGGAAATCAAGGTCCTTCTTTCCTACACCACGTTTGGTTGTTTAATTTATTTTGTTTTTCAGACGAAGGCAAGGATACCACTGGGCAAATATATCAACTAAGAATCTGGAATCACGCTCACCCCGGTAAAGAAAGCAGATAACAGTTAAGACCCGCGAGGCGGGAAGGCCCTTAAATTAAGGATATATTCTTTCATGCAAAGCTGCCATAACTATGCTGAGTAAGGGAACAAAATGCAGTACACAATACATGTATATGGAGCTGAATAAATACGACTGCTCGTTCGTTTAAGTGTTCTGTATATCATGTCTCCTCTCATTTTTTTGTGATACCTTACACCCATTAATTTTCACTTGTTAAATAACATACAGTGAAACCTCTACAAAGCGGACACCTTCGGGACCTTCCCAAATGTCTGCTTACTAGAGGGTGTCCGCTTAATAGAGGTTAGTAAAAATAGCGCAATGTTTGTTATCGATTAACATTCAACGGTTACTCTGTACCGTTATAAAGTTCCATGTTGTTAAGGAAACTAAGGAAGCTGTGCCGTACTTTGTGCAAGACTTTTAGGTTAACTCTGATCGCGGATGACAATCATAAGGCCGGATATCGGTCTTCTGACAGCTAAATGTATTGATTTATCTTTATTAACCGACTACAGTACTTATTTCAAGGAACTGTCAATTCAATCCGGTGTCCGCTTAATAGAGGTTTTAAACAATAGAAATTAGCGAAATACAATTTATTTTAGTGTCCGCGTCCGCTTAATAGAGGTGTCAGCTGAATAGGGGTTCGTTATAAAGGGAAATATAAGAGGTTCATTTCAGGACCCGGCTTAGTGTCCGCTTAATAGAGGGTGTCCCCTTAATTAGGGGTCTGCTTCATAAAGGTTTCACTGTATTCAATTGTCAGGTTTTGAGGACGTTTTGTGTTGCTCAGACTTTCCAAGGGCCTGTTTATATGGAGGTGGGGGACCCCAGATAGGTGAGGTAACATGCGGCGGGTTACCCCACCTATCATGTAAATGTAATCAAATTAAAATGAGAGATCATGTGGACAGGCGGGTTACCCACCAAAGCGGGTTACCTCACCTACCTGGGGTCCCCCTACGCCATGTAAACAGGTCCTAAGGGAGCAAGGTATATACAAAATGGCCCATCCTATTACAATAGTCACACTTCAAACAAAGAGGGCTTGAAGAACGTGCGTTTTTGCCACAGCTGTTTTCTCCCACGTGAGTCTCCTTGAATACTTTTGCAGCTATGTCCAAGAACATCACCCAAAAGGCGCACAAACAACCTGATCAGTAGTACTTGTTATACAGACTCGATACTTCTTGCTTTTTGATAATAGGCGTGCTGTATATAAGCGCTCGACTAAGTGCTGCGGTGATAAGTCAAGAACATCCTTTACCGATAGCCTGAATTTCATCCAATTGCTTCGAGTCGTTATTACTCCCTCAAGTGATAACGTCTGAATCAGGCCAGCCGTTAATGCCGTCCAGTGAAGTCACTACTCCTTTGTTTTAATTCATGTAAAAAGTTTAACACGATTTTCAAGTGGCAAACCAAGAAATATCGTTTGGAAATGTCTGCATGATACAGGATGGCTTTGCCTTTTTTTCGATCGTAATTCATGTTTAAGTTTCAAACTATCAACTGCATGCAGTACTCTTAACCGGTTGTAATAGGCTACTTCTGAGTTCCAAAAACCCTCACTTTCAAAATGAGGCCAAGTACACAACCTTTGTTGTGAAAATGACTTTTATTTTCACGAGAATGAAAATCATTTCCATATTAAAGGCTGAGCACTTAACCTCGTTTTGATACAGAGACCCGATGGAACTCGGAAATGGCCTATTCCATAATCAAACTCGGTCGCAATCACGCAATGAAATAAATACACACACGGAACACTTAGTTCAAAAACACAACGATTTGCTTTAATTCAAAAGAAGTTATTTGGTCTTTAAAGAAGAAAATAAGAAAACAAGGAAACAAGAAAGAAAAGGTAACAGAATCATTACACTTGACTTTGAAAGTAGCTAGAAGGTCGTATTACAATATTGGTCTCAGAAACTTCGTATAAACAAAATCACTGCCGAAACCACAAAGAGGCTCTAAATGAAAAACCTACCGACTTTCCGCAATGATTCTTCATTCACAGTTCAATTAAGCATTTCAGTTTCGAATACAAGGGCATATTTGCTGTTTACGATAAAGATTTTCGAAATGTTTGAAGTCCACGCAAAGCATACCAGGGATGTGATCCGCTGAATATCAAGCGACAATCCCGCTAAAATTTCTCGTAATTATGCATAACTATGCGAATGTTTAGACAATCAACCAATCAAAATCACTACCCGGTTTTCGTGTAGTGATGGCGTCACTGGAAAGCATTAACGGCCGTTCGATTCAGAAGTTGCTGAGAGGAGAAAACGACTCGAAGCAGTCGGATGAAATTCAGGCTTACCTTTACCGACTGCCTCAACTGTTAACACACCGAACGCAGTCCGTAAATTGAACAGAGAGTGTTTCTTTCTCTCTTTAAAACGTCAAGTAAACAGTAATCCAACAACATGCAGTTACATACCAAAGGATCATGAGAAAAGGAGCTAGTTCTCTCTCCACTGTCAGCCACTGGCTTAAAATGCTAACAACAGTCACTTGCATAAATTTTCACCAACCGATTACCGATTGCCTGTTGTGTTCTTTCTAGCTATAGACTAGATGCCTATGCCTCCTCGCTTCAGCCCTTTGTAAACATCCAACGACCTCTATAGCCGACGGAATTAATAAAAACAACAACGCTCTTAATATCGGTGTTAAGTTTCGCTTGCTTAGAGATTAAAACAGAAATGAGGAGGCGATTTATTCCAGACAAAACAGGATTTACTTGCTAAAAGTTTTTCACTTCCTACTTTATTGACGGTCAAGTATTTTTCAGGACATTTACTTTTTATATCGTATTCGACGATTTGTTTCTGAATTGATTTAGGGATGGATTATTTAATATTTGTGGGGGTGGGAAAGCGGGGGGGTTGCAATTTCTTCTGAGTTTTTTTTTTTTTTTTAGCATTACTATTTGTAGGAATTTTTTTTCACCAAAATAAGTCTCTGCAGGGATTTTTTTTTTACCATTCTACGTTATTTTATTATACCTTGAATAAAAACCTTGAAGAAGCCCGATCCCCTTTTTAACTCGTGGATTACGCGTAGCGTAAGGAACGAGTTATTGTGGACACGGCGATATGCAAGTGTGTCACTCAGATGTAGACATCTTTCGTAATTAGTCGGATCTCACGAAAACTTCCGATGTCAAAACAACAATTGTCGTAGATCGATCGTTCCCGTTCCGCGATCAAGAAGTGCTGAGCGTGCATTGTGCCCAGAGCTTCTGACGTTATGATTTTGTACCTTTCACAGGACGATAAGTTGTCTTCATGTGGAATTTGATATGTTTCAGATTAGCACTATGGCCCACTTTGAGACAGAAGTTTATGAATTTTTGAACCTTTTTTCAATCGTCCAGGTGAGCTCTCGATACTGTCGTGACTCTCACAATTTTTTAACTTTTCTCACGACAAGACTCCCAATCTCCTGGTCTTTAGGAAAATATCATTCTGAAATGAAATGTTTCTTAGTTGAATCAAAACGGAAATGTTTACTGTTGCTCAATCGTAACTGATAATTTTCCTCATGTAAATGAAGAGAATTGCAAGCTGTACAATGCCCAGGGGCACCCAACGGCAATTTTCGGGAAAATATCTGTTCGGAAGACGATTTGAGATCTAGAATTTTCGGAGCATTTGTTGTAAAATTTCTTGCTTGCCTGCCTCTCCTAGGGTTTTCGAACATCTACAAAATGGTATAATTACTCATTTTTAACGGATTTTGACCGTAAAAAAGGCCACCTAGAATTTTCGGGAGCCTTTTCCTGGCTGAAATTTTCGAGAAGGTAAGTATTTATCCCTATAATTTTCGGATCACTAGATTTTCAGCTAGGAAATCCGAACAGATGAAACGTTTTTAGGGGATAAAAATATGCCTATATCTACCGTTTGAATACTAATATACGTTCAACAATGCTATGTTAAGTGGTTTTGAACTATATCCTCGTTGGGTGCCCCTGAATGCCGTCAGCAAGAGAGTTCGAGGCGGTTTTGCGAGACATTTAAAATCGCTCATGGTCGGACATGTGTTCTTCAATTGCGAAGAAATGAGTTAAAGTGCGGCTTTTACCGTCAAAACCCCTCTTATTGTTCTCGAATATATCTCTTAATTCTTCATAAGTAAAGCTCTACCACCTTCAAAGGGTTTTAATTTTCTCCAAAGTGCCTTCTGGATCTGAATAACTAAGCGATTTTCTTTAGACCGTGAATGTGATGTGTTTCTGCAATGTTGTATCCCGCTGGGCTCAGCTCATTAGTTTTCTTTGCAGAATGTTAAATTAATATCACGGATGGTAATTTACAGATCCAAAATTATAAGAATGAAGTGCAGCTTAAACTGAAGCTACATCAACTATGGAGAATTGCATTGTGACTCAGTAAACTCCAGCTTAGTGTTTTTCTAAAGGGTAGTGTGAGTCTTTTGACTGTAGCGCGTAGTTCCTAGCCTGTGAACAGGCCTTTGGTCGAGCGGGGAATTAAGGAGAGGGAAAAGCGAAAAGGCCTGTGGACAAGCCTTTGGGACCGCCGTTCCACGGCACCCGCCGTGCATCAGATCCTGATGCAAGTTCTTATTGGCGAGAACACTGACTGTTGAAAGGTCTGATTGACATCGGCTTTTCGGTCGGCACGTAACACGCGTTTGGAAATAACAAAACACTCCAAAGACTGTTAAGCTTGTTCAAAAGCTATTACCAAGGGAGGAACTACGCGCTCCAGTCAAAAGACTCACACTATCTAATGGATAGAAAAACACTAGGCTGGAGTTTACCGAGTCAAAATGCAATTCTCCATAGTTGATGTAGCTTCGGTTTAAGCTGCACTTGAATCTTATAACTTTGGATCTGTAAATTACTATCCGTGATCATTTTAAACATTCTGCAAAGAAAACTAACGACCTGGGCCCAGCGTGATACAACATTTCAGAAAAACAGAACGGCGCGATGAGCACAAGTTAAGCAGCTTAAATCGGAAAAGCTTTCTCCTTGCACAAGAGGAAATCTTGAGCAATCAAATGCTTGCGGTAGTACAACGCTGTCTTGGCCACTGTCAACCAGCAAGGTCTTATTTCTTGAAACGCCAACGACCGGCACCGTATTAATTCTCTTACCGGAGATCAACGATTTTTTTCAAAATCGACAATTAGGCTCGCGGTCCATTTCACTTTGTTTTGAGACGAAGCAAAACACGGATGTTTTCCCTTTAATTTTCCCAGGAGTTACTCACGCGCGAAATTGATTGACAGATAACGATCTTGCTGACAGATGTTCGGCAAGATAATTACAAGAGGGCGGAATAGCGGCCTCAAACGTGTGTCTACAGGCTCTCTCCCCCCTTCCCTTCCCTTTCCTTGCTATTTTTTCCCCAGACAGAGAGCCTGTTCACAGGCTACGTAGTTCCTCCCTGTTTTGTTATTGCCACTTTGTAATCAGGCAAGACCATGGTTTCGGTTCTGCACACGAACCTCATCAGTTGCCGGGTTGGCTTTGTACTCAGTTGCTTTTACAAGAGCAACTTCAGTTGTTCTCTTCTCGTGGCGAGAACGGTACAGCCGTTTTTTCTACTAAGCTTTGTTCCTGACATTAATACCCGCGTGGCGGATCGAAATTCTTGTTTTCCTACTGGCTACTGAACGTAACCAAATACGGATTGTGAATTTCGATCCTCTTCTGCTTGAAACTAGAGGTGTGCTCTTCTGGAGAGCATTTCGTGAAAATTTTAGCACTTTCTTTTCTGGGAGAGTTCGAAGACTCTTCTCTGCGCGCAGAGTTTCCGTACACCCCCTCTAATAACTGGAGTGGACATATGCGTTCCTTCTTAGGTGCGTAATGTTGAGCCTTCTGTAACATTAGTTGTCGTGGCGCAACACAGTAACGCGTTGAACTTACACGTTTAGGCCTAGGGGTTCGACTTCCGCGATAAGCAATTATTTTCTTTTTTCTTTTTGCTCGTTTTGTTTTTGTTTTCCTACTTTTTTATTTGTTCATTTATTTTTTTCAAACATATTTTCATTTTTTGACAGACTTAAATTATACCGGTAGATTAATTGCAAGTTCACTGTCAGCTTTCATTTCTAAAAAAATTAATCCACTAGTTAGCCATAGGCACCCTTTGATTTGCCTTGGATCCTCCATTTTGTCTTGCTATAGACTAAGTTACATGAGTAACACGATCATCGTTGTAAATCCTTGTTATTCTCAAGCCACCTTGCAGTGTAACCCGTACTAAGTTGTTACCTCACGAATAAAGTGTTTCTTGCGAACAACAACAGCACGTCAGTTTTTTCTTAAGGATGTGAATGAGGGCAGCCACAATAGTGTTTATCAAAGAGACTATTAATAAAAATGACAACTACGGTAAATTGATTTACTTTGAGATGATCGAGTCTATTATGAAAATAAAACTTAATATAATATATTCATCTAAACACACGAAATGGAAACACAGAATTTTGACACTGTGCATTTCATTTTGGTATTTATTAAGTGAGAAGTTTATGATTCCAGAAGTAGTGTTTATGGCTGTGTAGTGTTTATGGCCAGAAGTGACATTGGATCAGTTTAGGTTTCTGGGAAACTGTCTACCCACCCCACCCCTAACCCATGTTTCTGCCCTTAAGTCACACGTCAGTGAGAAGCATTGGTCAGGGGTGGGGTGGATGGGCAGTTTTGAAAACGTTTTTCTTGTGTTTCTTTTTTTATTCAATATTTTAAATTTTATTGTTGTTTTTTTATTGGAAATTTAGTGAACCTTTCAGTCTGGCACCCATTCTACTGGTAAACAGTAGGATTACCTTTTGAGAGAGGGGGAATTTTGAATGCTAAGAAACTATAGCACATGTAAAACATATGCTATTCTCTGATTTTTGTATGGGTGAAAAATGACACCGTCTGGGCATATCTCAAACACAGGATGTTAGGATATTTAATATTAAGGTATCTTTCCGCCTCACGTGTTTAATATCCGCCAAAACACCTTTTATTAAGGGTCATCATTAAAAGGATGCCTTTTCATTACACCTGCAACATTTTGTAAGTGTTTTGCATGGTGATAATGTATCCTCGTAGCTTTCTTTTAGTTCTTGACCCTGTTCCTGCCAAAAGACCACCTCCGAAAGAGTCTTGACAGTAATTATAATAATTATTATTATACAACTTGTGTCTATGTGTGGCAAATGGATTGTACTGATAAAGGAAATTTTAGTGTTATGCGACAATGATATAGACGATAAATGCAGTCATTGTTTTCAACATGAACTGATTAAAATGGTCCTGAAAATGTCTTCATTGCAGATTTATTTGAGCAATCTTGGGGGGATGATTATAAATCTCTAAATAAAACTCTCCAGATTAAGGAGATCTATTTTTTCTTGTATTTTTAAATACCTGTTCATATACAGGTATATATTTTCAGGTGCTTTCTTGTGCATGATTTTTTTTTTTACTTAAATTTCTTATGTAGGACCTTTTTTCGGTAAGTGTCCACCCCCCACCCAAGAAAAACTAAATGGTCCGTCCCTTAGTAGCGTTTTAGCGACGACCAGAGATACGTCTGCGGTAGCAGGCTATACGCGTGTATAATTACACGAAAATTCAAGGGCCTAGATTGGAGAGAAATTACATTGTGATGAGAACATGGCACGTCATTTCAATCATCGTCGAAAATAAACCGCAAGCTCATAAAAAGGTTCATTTGCATCCGATAAAAGTTTACAACACCCGACCAGTTAGTCTTTGCTGATGAAGTTTTTTTTTTCGACCACTGAAGTGTTCACTTGTTCCAAAGTTATCAACTCTTTCAAGCGAAAGTTATAATAAAACTCTTTCAAGCGAAAAAATTCGTGGACCGACCCGTTCCGGAAAAGCTCTAAGTCGCATTTATTAACCTTTCCTAAGCTTTCTTTGCAGCGTGGCTTCGTTCACGCAACGATTCTTATTCCCAGTTTTCACGGTCTCCGCTAGGAACGCCTGGAACTCCAACGCCCTTTTGTGTCATAAATACGAAGAAAAACGACTTGCAAGTTGAGTCTCGGTGCTTACGCAAGTGAGACTAATAACTCGAGTCTGCGGCGTTTCTCTAGTCACAGACAAGATGCTTTATCCGCTAGTTTACCAACTAGCCACCACCGATTTAATCGGCAACCTCATTAAAAGCGAACCTCCTGCTAAATTTCAGACTCAGTTCATAACACTAAGTACCGAGTAAAATTTATGCAGATTTGTATGGAGTTTTCAGAACAAAACGGGACTATAGTATCTCCGAGAGAATTTGCCTAACAATGCAAGCTTTTGGCAAGTAGACCTTTCAGATGTTCTTTCAAAATATCCCAACAAATTCCACTATTTCAAAAATTTAATTTTGATGACGTCATCACCTTAGAACTCTAATGAGAAATGTTGATATAAGCTGTCAAATCTGACCAATCAGAGGGTATACCATGGGCTGGTATACCGGAAGAAGCCGTTTTAAGAAATGAGTACAGGCCCTCCCGCCCTTCCTCTCGCCAGTCTGACCCCCCCCTCCCTGTTTTCTCAATCCCCGCGGACCCGACTATCTACGAGCCTGGAACAGGCTAAGGAAAATTGTTAATACTGACTTAACAGACACTCCCTTCCCTTTTCCCGTTCGCACTTTTCTCCTTCTACCCCACTTTTGCCTGGTCCTTTATGCGCCCGCCAAGAAGACTAAATTTCTTTGGTTCTTCTAACCTTTTAATAGATAACCTTCAAATACATATATAGAGAAAGCGTTCTTTCGGTTACTAAAGATTGCTCTACGAGAATTTGAACGAAATGATAAATATTGTCAAATGTTTCTACCAGGCAAAGCAAGGTGAATTATCAATGTAGAAAAACAAACAAGCAAACAAAGATAAGTATAATTCTTGCTTAATGATGCAAAACGTTTTTCACTTGACGGAATTTTGTACCGCAACAACATCTTTCAAATATTTCGGACGTACCAGCAAAATCATACCCCCACCATAGTACAAGGGCGGGTTGATGGAACCCCTTGCTAGAGTTTTTGATATGTTGCAGTATTTTGAAAAGGCACTACTTCCAGTGGAAAACCTCTGATCTTCTCGACAAGATGAGGTATAATTTATGGGTGGTGGCGCTGCTGGAGGTCTGTGACGTCACCAAACATGGTCGCCATCTTAGCCCCCATCTTGAATTTTACCAAGAATTAGACCAGGTAAAAACGCCGAGAATAGGAAATGTCTTGTGCTTGACATGTAGTATAATACCTAAATAAGTACTTCGTTTCATTTTATCTACAAGATTTACTTTTATTGTTAAAAGAAGTTGAAAAAACATGCATTTTCACTCAAAAATGGCTTGACCACCTGCTACTCATGACGTCATATCTCGTAACTATAGAAACTGATCATCACTAAACTTGTCTCAACGTGTGCGAGAGAGACAAACAAACGGCTACTGAAAACGTTAGGTGCAAAGTTTTAATCGTCGCTGAAAAAACACAGAAAAACCTAAAAGGGGGGTGGAGGGAAAAACACAGAGAGACCTCAGAGGGGGATTGGCATCAACCCCCTCCCCCGTTTGCACTTCCGAGGGTTAAAAACTTGACTATTTAAAACACTGTGATGCTGTTATGTTAACAAATCCATATTGTAATGCATTACCACTGCTACTCATTATTAACCATCTTCACTTCCTAATGGTTTCCTATCATTTGAAATGATTTAATGAACGCCGCTAGCTGATGGGTTCTCTAAGTTGTGTTGCTTATCTTTTTAAAGCAATTGCTGAAACCTCCACACCGCTTTTTTACAGATTTCTATTAAAGCCTGTCATGGTCTCTAAAAACAGCTGCAATAAACAACGCAGAAACAATGATTTACAACGGCTTATATTCCGACTATGAAAACAGTAACTGGATACAAATAAGCCGACACATCAAAGTAAGTTTCATGTTATGAACTGAAGATCAAAGTCATAAAAGCGAATCTCATAGATAACTAAAGTTTATTACAAAGTGCGAAGGAATTATTACAAATTGCGACAGCTAAGTTTATTATAAAGTGCGATGGACAGCTTTTTTGTTACAAAGTGCGCCAAAGTTTATTGCAAATTGCGACATATGTTACAAAGTGCCCAATAATTATTACAAATTGCCACAATACTGAGAAGCCATCTTGCTCGGCATGCTTGACAGAAAGGCAAAGCCTCGTTAGCATTTTAAAAAGAATCGGCGAAATTTTATATACCCAATCAAGTGGTGGATTCTAAAGCGAACAGCCACTTGAAAGAGTTGTTCAGTCATCATTGAAACAATATTGTCAACTAAAGTTGTCACCTTTTTCTACTTACTTGGAATTTCTTGAGCGAAGAATATTTCAAAGTTATCTTTCTTGTTCTTGAGCCGCCCGACCTTGTGGAACGTCAATACAACGTAGTTTCCTGATACAACAAGGTTTCTTCCCATGAGCTGGTTACCGCAATATTGACGTTTCTCAAAACCATTCGTTATTTTCAAATAATCCATCCTGCAAGAGGGTGAGAAATCTTTACCAATTCAGTTCCTGGAAAGTAACAAGTAGCCCTATCCTTTCCTCGCTAGATGCAAAAAATGAGGATTTATAAGTCGAGACTGATTCTCGTGGTGGTTAAAATACCACTAATCAGGGCCCAAGGATCAGTTACTGACCCCAACGTCTGGATTAAAGAGAGATTCAGCACAATTAAAATGGAATTTCTATCGTCTCGTGAGCCGCCTTGCGGCTCAAGTGCGAGGAGAAAAATAGAAAGGAAATGTCTTGGACCAGGTTAACTTTTAATTTCCGTAAATTGATTTGATGATTTTCCGTTTGGATTTTCCGTTGGTTAAGCAAACGTGTTACCGAAATGGACGTTTTATGTAGTTATCAAAATTACTTTTTTAATTTTCAATTTTTTTTTAGGTAAACGACTTTATAACAACCGAGCTTAATGAGTCTCTTTAAAAGAGGTTTTAGACGAGCAATCTTAAAATTAAAATTCAGTTATGACAAGCCAAATTTATATATACCTACCTACATCCTGAATCTGACTCCAGGTCGAAAATTTGAAACTTGAGTCTCATCACCTTACCATCTGGAATCGAAACGTTGCAAATGCAGTTCATACTGACTGCATAGACGCCATCTGGGTTTGCAGGACTTTTCAGCGTATTGTTCATTACTGACCCACATGAAACTGAAATGTATGAGCGATGGATTTCAAGACCTTGTGTTTCTTTAAAATACTTCAATCTTATCCTTATCCGCTTAGCTGAATCCAGCCCAGGTTACACAGGAAAAGGACATGCAAACCCACAGGTTGAGATGAGCGAAGTTTATTTTTACATTGAAGTCATGACTTTCCCCTTCAAAGCTAAGCAAATTATGTATAAAGTTTGGCTTGCGTGTGTTCCGACTTACGGGGAAATTGACAACCCCTACCGTAAGGTTATACAAGAGTTGCAGAGCTGTGAGGTAACCGAAAATGGTCTGTAACTTGGATTTTTCTGAACATTCAGATTTCTCCAATAAAGTAAACGTAGAAAATAAGCATTTTCTTGTTTTGAGGTTTAAATATGTCTTAGCGGAGCTCCACGGGTGCGCGAGGCGGCGCGAGTTTAGCTTCATAGCTAACAAAATTTGGTTCCTTATCCATCCGAGAAATTTAAATTTGGGTAGTCACTTGTCCGTATGCCTGTCCGTCTGTCTTCCGCACCACAGATATGTTGTCAAAACAGGGTATCCGTTGACCAGTATCACATGACCTCATCGCGGGCTCAGATGTTGACCCATCGAAGTTTTCGCACAATTTTAAAGAAACAAGAAATGCTAACACCATTACATGGTTACTTCATTGGGCAAGGCCAAAAGCTAGCGTAAAATGCTATAAGAGCAAATATTATTTGCAGGTTAATTGTAACGCTTAAAACTATTTTAATAGTGGATGGGTGATATTATCTTCATTTCAGAGAAGGGGTCATCATGTAATGCGCGCTTGATCATTTCATGGAAAGCGCGCAATAAAAGAATTAAATTATTATTATTTATTATTATTATCAAAATGGTAGACGTATTGACCTACAACCAGTTGCAAAAGTACTTAAGACACTGTACCGTATTTTGGCATAAATGGCCTGTCCATGATCTTGTGCTTGTGATCCCCCCTCCACCCCTTATCAAAGTTGCTAGCAATACAAGACCATACTCAAAACTTGGAGGAACAACTTTGAATGGGAGAGAGGAGGGAGGTCAGCATTATATTTTACAGATATTTTATATTAAACGGGGTAAAACGTGGTGCACTCTTAGCACCTAAGGAGGTGGTTATAAAAAACAGTATTTCATTTTTGTCGGTTTGCCTGTTTAAAAATGGCGAGACAAAAACGGCAGTTGTTGGCCCTTTTGTTTATGTGGTAATATGCAAGAACTTGGGCTTTTAAAGGAAGCAAGTGGCAGAAGATGCCACAGCATCTTAAGTAAGCTGCAACGAAAGGGCTTTTTGGTCCTAAAACGCTACAGAGATGCGAAAAATAATATATTTTCTTCGAACTCGGTTAAAAGATGTTTATTTATGGAAGGAAAGTGACGTAAGATGCCCCGCTAGATCAAGGAGATAGCTTTTTGTTGTTGTTTCCGATAAGTACGTGGACGTGGTTCCTCTGTTATCGCCTGCCATTTACAGGAAAGAAAAGTTACGCTAAAAAGCAGCTGTTGGCGACTTTACTTTACTTAACACAAGTTTGGATTTGTGTTTACTCCTTGGTCGTCTTACAACTTTGTTTCGATTTTGAAGCCCGAGTGAGGCTATAGGCATCAGATAATGAAAATTCACGTGCGTATTTCAGTAACATAGTCGCGAGAGCTCGCATATAACGTGGCTTTGTAGTTCTGTACTTTATTTCTTTACAAAAAGGAAGACACTATCCCCAAGAAAAGCAATTTTCCAGCACAGCAATGTCAGGAATTTACGTGCTTCAACGGTCTACACGGTCTACCATCATATGCGATAAATATAATAATATATTCTATCTCTTACTGTTGCAGAATGGTAGACCGTGGATGATGGTAGACCGTCAGAAAATAGAAATTAACATAGCACACAACTTTTTCTGCTCTCTAACTCTAACGGACTTTAATAACCATCTTATTTTCACCGTAGTAGATGAAAAAAACTGAACGGTTTTACTTTAACAGCGATGTTGAAAAATAAGTCACGCGGTATACCGATTACATAACGCCATTGCATATCAAATACAGATACGGGGGGTGAAAAGGAAGGTTTGGCAGCTTTATTCGCAACTATAGTATCTCTAAATACCAAGAAAAGGAAAATTATGCTGTTATTATGCATTCGCGCTTCTCAGAGTTTAATTACAACGCCGAAACTTTAAGCTATGTCACGGTAGATGATGGCGCATGCGTTACAACAAAACTGAGGCAAAATTTACAAGTCACTACATTCTTAAGCGCTTTTTTAGGCAGTTTGATATCAATGACAATGATGTATCGGCTGGGAAAAGCAACACAAAGTGTCATTCTATTTATTTATGTCGCTATAGTCTTCGTTTTGGGAATTTAAGACGTGGAAATCGCTTGTTGAAGTAAACCTTAAATGAGACATGTAGCTCGCATTTTAAGTCGCGCGCTTTAAGAAAAAATCACGTATTAACGGAGCCGCATGGCATAAGGTTCATTAATGAATTTATTATTCCAATGTTGAATCCGTTTGTAGTTGTAGATTTCAGATTCATCTGCATTCCTGTATGCATAATGAGCAGTGAATTCACACTCAAGGAGAACAATGAAATTTCTACCTTCTCAGATTTCTTGAATTTGATGTAAATGTCTTCAAAGCAATTTTATCCATTCAAAGATTTTTCAATCTGACCAAATACAGAGAGGTATCGTTAAAAAATCACTGCTCATTACGCATATGTGAACGAAGGCAGATTTGAAATACTGGGGTCAATTAAATAAAACTTTTACAAGACAGTGTAATTTTTAAGTGTAGCTATTGTTTTCGGATCCTAAGACAATAGCTACACTTAAGGTAATTCCCTTGTTTTGCACTGCGCACCCTTTACTGTGCATAACATTGCTACATCCAAGATGGCGGCGGTTCTACCCGCTAGCGCGAAAAGAAGAAACAAGGGCCGCTCTTGCAGAGCTAAAGCTTTTATTCGCAATAATAATGCCGCAGATCGGCTGACAGCTTCCCGGTTTGCGATCGGAAAACAAGAAAATGAAAGAAATGTGCGTGATGCCGAAGTCTGCAGTGGTTTTTCACTTCGCGGCCGTCGAGTTGTGGAATTATTAAAATGTCCTGGCTGAGGCTTTGCATTATGGGGTGCTGTGAGGCCTGTGGGACAGCTCTACGGCTCTCCAACTGCATTAAAGAGCCATTATCTGTCCTGGGATCGCTACTGTACATATGTTGTTCAAACTCCGAGAGTGGAGAGACGAATATTTCTGGATAAATAAGACCCAGCGTAGCACCAGAACCACGCAAGGGAGACCAGTCTTTGATATAAAAACGAAGTTTGCTGCTGAATTCACATTTTGCTATGCATAGAAACCAAACAAGCGAACATATAAAGAATAGGAATCACTAGTCTTTTCTTCAAGTTTCTTTGTCAAGCATTATTGTGCAAAAGCAAAAAAATCGAACCATATCTCACTGGAATTAAAGAGAACGCCGGCGCTACAAAAGTAAAATACAATAGTCCAAAATAAAGATTCATACCTCCAAAATCTCATCAAATCTTGACTTACCTCATTCCTTGGTATTTAATGTATTCTATTCAAGTTTGAATTTCTGTGTTGCCGCTATCAAACACATAATATATAGATTTAGCCACGGCTAAAAGCGAAGCTCCCATTGATAAATTTATAATTTAAATGAAACAATAAACCTGTATTCCACAAATCAGTTAACTTTAGGGCACATTCATGTGACTTTTGTGGGAAAAGCTAAGTGATTTTGGAGGGAAACAGATCTTGCATCGAGTTGATATAGCCTTATATGTACACCCAAAAAATAGTCTTCGTTCACCTTTAAGAGCAATAATGGTTCTTGATCACAGTAGATAAGGCGTGGAAAACAAATCAGGTCGAATTTTTTGCATTCGACAAGTTTACTTTACAAATTCTTGCCAATAAATCTGGGTGCGTGCAAACCAACCTTTTGTTTTTTTTTTTTTATATATACACCACATTTGAGGAGAAAGAGTACTATGAGGCGCTGTTTTTGTCATACAGATCAGACTTCTACAAAATGCAGTATTTCACAATTTTTCAAGACAAATTGCATTCATTTAATATTCAGGACCATCGAAGCACGCGTGGACTTTTAGTGAAACTATTACAGTTCAAAAAATTTCCAAAATCACCTATACGGCCAGCCGGTTCTAACTTTTGACAAGCGCCAAATTTGCGAAGAAATTTTCAAAGAGTTACGCTTCAACGTGATAGAGAATTTATTGAGTTCTATTTTTTAATAATGGTTTTATAACGATGTGTAATCTTCAAAAGCGTTTGATAGGCTCGGCATTTTGAGTACTCCCGCAAGCGATGTTTAAAACAAACGCAAAAGCGATAAAAATTTCACTTTTCAGACTACCAACAACCAAGAAAGAAAGATAATTCGGTAAAACATTTACAGAGACAACAATTTTCATTCACGAAAACAAATAAGTATTTAGGTGTCTCGAAGTCTGTTATAAGCTTAAACATTAAGTTTATTTAAGCAATAGACCACACTTTCTATGGGTTTACCGGCGTGATAACCCACGCTGGATGTTGGGAGAACACGAGAAAAGCTTGTAAATCACGAGCCGAAGGCGAGTGATGTACAAGCTTTTCGAGTGTTCTCCCAACATCCCAAGTGGGTTATCACGCCGGTAAACCCATAGAAAGTGTGGTCTATTGCTTTTATAAAATAACTTTTAGTAGAACTGAGCCTTTTAGGTAAAAAATGTGGTTTTAGTACCGTGATCAAGCCTTGTCTTCTCTCTAAAGTCACCATAAACCAATCATGACTCACGATTTAAAAGCGCCGAACTTTCTCAAAACTTAGTTCAGTCAAACCTGAGTCAAACAACAAACAGCAGGCCTTCAAAACAAGAGTTTTTGCACTCATTACATGATAACTTATGAAAGCTGTTTTTCAGGAAAAGTCAACACATATTCATGCGAAGGTACAATGAAGTTTGTTTACTACAGAAGTAGAAAATTGAACATCAAACTGTACGCAGCTGTATTTTGTTGAGTCGATCCGTAAACATTTCGTGCTTACAGACGAAGCTGACAGCTGTTGTAACGGAGGACTTCATTCACTTTTTACAAGCTGCAGTGGTTTAAGATCTGTTTTCTGGACTTTATCGTGATCAAGAAATGGGGAGCTTACGAATTGACGACTTTCGCACGACGACGCCGTTGGACTGCGTGAGCAGCTCACTGCGCATGCTTATCTGGGCACTTGCCGGCGTCGCGCCAAAGTCGACGCCGTTGTTGACAGCGATTCGCCGGCGCCCTAGAAAAAGCAGGACGTGAGACTAATTTTCAAAGTTTCCCCTACATACTTCAGCGGATTTTTCCAGATAATTAAAGTATAACATTAGGTACATGTTCTTTACATATGTTTTCGATTTGTTCGTCTGTTTTCATTAGAGTAATGACCCAAAGAATCGAACATAAATTAACACCGAGTGAAACCATATTGGCAAGATGGCGCCAAAGCTACAACTAGACCATTGCAAGTGGTTATCTCATCACAGTAACTACAGCTGTTCAGCAAGTTTATAAATGCCCTCCCTGTATATAAACGGGCCTTGCATTCGTCCTTTGTTGTCTCGTCTAAATCCGTAGTTAACTCTGAGTTTGCTGACGAAACGCATAAAAGTATACAGTGAAATACTCGGTCCTTTATAAGTATATTTCCATAAGTGTCTGCAACACGAGCTCTCGTTTCTCTTATGAGTTTAGACATTTTGATTGAACAAACAAGCGTACTTGTGAAAAGAAGAAAACAAACTTCAGAAACGGCGGGAGAATTTGCCAGCCTCGCGCACCAACGTCGTCGTCTTTACTACGAATCATAAATTCAAATTTCTAAAAGACGGCAACGCAGAACTATGACGTGACCCAGCGGCGGCGTCGTGCGAAAGTCGTCGATTCGTAAGCTCT
>CALNXK010000289.1:255000-377500 GCA_942486035.1 Porites lobata
AAAAGAAACCAAAGAAAGGAACCACGCAGCATGCAAGCCGGCACTACGTAAACTGAAGCCTGCTCAGAATTTGAAAAAGAAACATCATGCAGAAACTTTATTTATTCAAAAGAACAGATCAGTATTCTGGCCAGGAAATTTCCTTGAAGATTGCTTGAGTCAGTACCGGGTAGACTGTGCTTCAGAGAATTGTTCGTCGCATCGATAGGTTAAATTTTATTTGTAATTGCCATTGTAAACTTCAGCTCCTTTGAGCGCGATGCTGTAATAAATTATCCTTTGGTAATTAGCTTCACAGCGTAGCGGATGTTTTGTTGGAACCACTTTATAGATCAGTCATAGTTTTGGTTCTTCTCTGGCCTGGGTTCTCCTAGTGAACCTAGCGAAGCTTATCAATTGCGAGTCTTATAATTTGTGTTTACAGTGCGACCGAGCGCGGCACAAGTAGTTCTCGACAGATCAGTGAAATACATGTAAAACCCTTCTCAGTCAAAGCAACGCTGAAATTCTCCTTTAAAGCACAGTGAATATTAGCCAACTCGATAATCTCAAAAGCAGAAGCTGCTGAACCGAAACATGTTTGGAAACCATCCACATCGAGCACTGCGATCGATGTTCACTTCGCGCGTGCTGAAGGTTACTGATCATAGTGTGTCACGTACGCAGTGATAATGAAACATGAATCGAGGTGCATCATGGGATACTATTCGATCGTCGTCTGGGATGATGTCATACTTTACATTAATGCCGATGACGTCACGCATGCTATTAAGATAGGATGATGTCACTGTTTATTTTTAGCTGGCTGACGTCATGTATGTCATGCAGATAGGATGATGTCATAGTTTAGTGACGTCAGCATTTCCTAGAGTTGACGTCATCAAAAAATGTTGCGATCATAATCTATAAACAGAAAAGTGATTTTTATATAATTAGCTATTTGCTATAGTCTTCTGATTAGATATTGTTTGCTCTAGTCTTCTGATTGGATATTGTAGAAACTGTCATGTGTTCAAAATAAAAGCGGGCAAATTTTGAACGTGTTATCTTTGCAGATTATACTAAATGAAAAATCTTTAATCATTAGATTATTAATTTTACCAAAAATCGGTTATAAACAAAACCAAGACACGGAGGTTAACTGAAAAATCTTTACTTCAAAAGACGGGAATAGGAGGTTAGGCGAATGCGAAATCGTTCTAATTTTTCAGGCAAAACATGAAAACGAGGTCGAAGCTCAGCGAAGCGAAAAACTGCCTATCAAGCAAAAATGTCAATCTTTGTATACTTGACTCTGTAGACAAGGACTTTGTTAGACGGAACACTCACAGTAACACTGATTCCAACTCTCAGACTGACTCTGGCCCTGTTACGACAGCGACCATACCGTACATCAGAGGAACCTCTTAAACTATTGCACGTATATTACAACCTTACAATATACGTGTTGCGCACAAACCGATAACCACTTTACGGCGACTGCTTACTAATGTCAAGGACAAAGACAAACCGGAGGACAGACAGGGAGCAGTATACAAGATCAAATGCTGCGACTGCCAGGCTTCTTACATTGGTGAAACCGGCAGAAACCTAAGCACGCGACTGACCGAACACAAACGCGCGACGAGGAATGGTAACGTCAACAATCACATTGCTGAGCACCATTTAAAGGGAACCTCCACTTCAACAAAAAGATAACTTTAAATCACAGGAAATAACTGTTACAGTCAAGTCAATCTAAAATATTTTTAAAGAAAGCGTTTGTATCCGAAAGAAATAACTTTTAGATTCGCCTATTTTTGTTTTCAAATTTCGCGGGCGCCGCCATCTTGAATAATTGTGACTTGTAATGGTTGCCCTATTGTTATTACACAAAAGCTCTTTGTGTCAGAACAATAGAGCAACCGTAACAAGTCACAATTATTCAAGATGGCGGCGCCCGCGAAATTTGAAAGTGAAAATAAGCAATTTTAAAATTCACTTTTCCTGATATAAACACTTTTTTTAAGACAAATTTCGAACAAATTTGTTTATCAACATAATTTTATTCGATTTAAACTTGTTCTGTAGTAAGAGTGGAGGTTCCCTTTAAAGACGAAACATCAAATTGACTGGGACTCTGCGACATGTATGACGTATTCTACAGACTACTATCAACGTCTTACTTTAGAAAGCTGGTTTACTAACTTAGAAAAAACGCCACTGAATCGTAGTCAACAGTTACCAGCGCCGTACAAACGACTTATTGACGAGAACAAGCAAAACTAACTACGAGAGAACAACTGGAGAACTAACAATTTGACTAACAATAGACGACTGTTTAACTGCGACAATAGACGGATCGAAACGCACCAATCACTGATTACGAGTCTTCATAGCCAATAACATCACGGCTTAACTGACAGACGACCAATAACATCGCGACATAATTGACCAATCAGATCAATAACCAGAGTATAATACCATCAACTGACGTGATACAACTCACTTTGACTCTGAAGATGACTACCGCACAGGTTGTCGAAACGTCAGTCACTGTCAACAACAACAGTCCTATTCAGGACTACGTTCACCCGGACGATCAAACTCAACCTTTTCTGTAGAAAGTATTGCACAGGGTATAAAAATTCTATAGAAAACAACAGGTGGTGCTAAAGTAAACCCTAACTCTTTTGGTTCTTGAATAAACTCCATTCTAGTAACGAATAAGTGGAACGTCTATTTAAAAAAAAAGATAGGAATAAGAGGTGCGATCGCCTGGCAACACATGTCTTCTTATTTAGTGCTAAAAATCGGATACATAAACAAAACACACACACACATACTCAAAGTGGAGCTGAAAACTCTCTATTTCAATTTGGACTCACCAATACAAAAGCGTTTTCTCCGTTCCATCTCGAGGAAACGACTAACTATTGAAGTCTCAGCCCTTGGGCTTGATGAGCTTATGGTCTTGCGCGCCGTTAGTCAGTTAATTATGCGAGGTCACAAGCCCAAAGTTGAATACAAATTAGTTGATCTCTACAGCTAGACCCAAGGGAGCACCTTGACGTATTATTATATAAACAATTTAACAAATAACTTAACAAGGATCAATTTGAGCACGCGACTAATAATTGCTAGCAATAAAACCACAAGAGAGATACCGTTTTAAGAGCCATTTTCTGAGAAAATCGACAATCGCAAGACACTCGTCAAAAAATCGAATTTTTTTTTATTTGCCAAAACATCCCTTTTAGTGTCTTTAGTGACCTAATTTAAGGAGAAATAGTTTTGGGTTCAAACGATTCATTTTAAAGGAAAAATTAAAAAAAGTTTGAAAAATCGATTTTATTCCTGTTTTTCGAACAAAACACGGCAGGATGCAATGGCAACTTCGAGAGAAGGGTGAAAGCGTAAGAAACATTCCCTGACACTGAAACTTCACCGAATTATTATTTTGTTCTTACTCCTGAAAACCTTAAAAGAAAATTTGAAAAACAATGTCTTGTATTTTTATAATCGACAAGTCTAAAGAGGTCATATTTGTGACGTTGGACATGCTAGGAAACGAAGGCCAACTTTGACTATTAAAAAAGGCCTCTGGTATATGCCGCTTGCTCATAAAATCAATATAAAATGGAACCTTGGCGTTTGTACTAACTTACTGGAATACCATCCTGACACCAAAGCAAGCGGTGAGAGCAATTGAATTGGGAAATGTATGCAAATTAGACGGCTTGCAGACGGTTGTCAAACTAAAAGAAAGGTTTTACATGAAAGGATTACTCACCATTGCTTGTAACACGTTTTTGCGGCAAGGAAAGCTATTTCCAACTTTTGTAGCGTCGGTTTGAGTCACAAATTCCATAATTTTAAGCCAAAAGGTCCAAAAGACAAACGTACGTTTGCTCAGCGACCGCGCCAGAATCCGGCCGTGAATCGAAATAAAGTCACAACACGTCACTGCGGTCCTTTAGAAGCAAGACTTGCAAGAGTTTTTACTTCAGTCAGGAGGCCAAAAGATTGAAAATTCATCGCAAACTAATGACTTCGATTTTGAAAACCTTTCATCACTTCAATCGTTCGTCGGCTGATGATAAACATCGCACAAGATCATATGACCTTTGGCGTGTGACCGGAAATCGGTCACACGCTTAAGTCACGTTAGCATACTGTCACGAATTTTAATACGATTTTTCACGTTTGCTTTCGACGAAAAATAGACTCATCGCAATAAAATCAGGCTTGCTTTATTTTTTTTATTTTTTTAAAATTTCTTTTATAGCCTGCAGAACTTGTTTCCCATGCATCGCGCGTGTCTCGCGCCCCGAGTCAGCTTCGCAGTGCTAGCGTGAAAAGCGCAAAAGACTGAAATTGACTCCTGTTCTGCAGTTGATTTCTTTTATAGACACCTTCTAGGCATTGACAGGCTGTGGAAAAAGTGTTTATTATTATTACTATTATTTTTTGAAGTGCTACATCATTTTCCTATAAATTTCAAACGTGACTGTTAAAAGACTGTTTGGAACCCATGGATGGAGAAAAGCTGTGCCGGAGAGAAGGTCAACCTCCCAGCCGAGCCAACTTTTGCGAGCGTTTATATGAGGAAAAAACTGACCACTTTGTCCGAGTCAACAGTGCTTGCGCATGCTGTCTTTGTCTAGCCTTGACCGTGTTGTCACAGCTAGCTGGGCGAGCCATAGGGGAGAAATATTAGCCCGGCTAGAAGGGTGAGGCCACCACTACCGGCTCAGTGGAGGGCTGACTTCCGGAAGCCTTCAACCCCGCCCACTACTGGTAGTAAGGCGTCTATCCGAACCAACTTTTTGTTTCTCATGTAAATGGTTTACCAAGTTTTGTAAGGAAATGGAGGAAAAGTTGGCTCGCCCAGGGTAGCTTGGGAGGTGAGTAAACACCAGATAACCCTAATAATAAGCACAAACTTTGATTGTCAGTTAGATGTCCACTATTTTAAGTAAGCGACCTGGGATGTGATTGTCGCATCCATGCCCCCTTCCAGATCCCCTTTATTATCGGTAAGCCTCTGATAGGGCAAAGTAATACAGTCGTACCTCCAGTAAGCGACCACCAAAAATGCAAAGACTTAGTGGTCTCTAACGGGAGGTGGCCGTTTAGAAGAATCGGACCACATGGGTTCTATTCCGAGAAGAGGTCCAGGCACATTCTATTAAATGGCGGTGTAACAAATTCCTGGCAAAATATTATCTTTTACCTCTTTTGACAAATACAGCTTTTAAATCATGCTCAATTTAAAGAGGGATTCAGGTGAGTGAGATATAGAATAGTCTAGAATCACAACAGAATCTTCACTTTGTTGGCTACATCTACTAAGTTAGGATATGTGTAGTTCCACGATGTCACTAAAGGTCTTCATATTTTCTAAGGAACATAGTACACACAGCAAAAATAGAGAGCAGAGAATGCGTCACCTGGTCGCTTATGGAAAACAATTAACCGTGACGCCCAAAAAGTGGTCGCAGTCACTTACAGAAGGTTGTCGTTTACTGGAGGCTCCAACTGTAAGGCTTTGACTGGGCAAATTTGGTCTTTTGGATTGGCGGTCGCACATGGAGGTTCGACAGTGTTAGGTCTATTAGAGTATAAGCCACCATCACCTCACTGTGAGTGACGAGAGCCAGGAAAGTATAGTATACACTCCCTTAGGATACACAGAATCGTTGTTTTGAGGTCCCGTTTAGCGAAATGGATCATTCAAGGGAGGTGCTGAAGTCCCATAATGAAATTTATAAGGTTTATGGGTTTTTAGTGCAAGGCGAAACACAATGCTTAGGGCCCTGTTGTTCAAACGTTGAACAACAGCAATTGAAATCACTATCAAGCGAATAAGAAGAAGCAATTGCGTTACTTATTGGATATAGATTTATCCAGGGGAAAGCGTTAGTCCGGGGGGCGTTAGTCAACTTTTCGAACATACAGCCCCTCAGTCACTCTCCTCCGCAGACTTACCCTTGGTTAGACTACGAGTAGTCCCCCATTTTTCCTCAGGGATAGTAGAGCGAGCGAAACGCGAGGGGGCGTGAAAATTACCCCACGCGAGAAAAGGCACGCGCACTCGCGTTTCGCTCGCTCTACTATCCCTGAGGAAAAATGGGGGACTACTCGTAGTCTATACCCTGGGCGACCAGGATAGGGGAATATAATACTCGACATTCCTTGCATCATCGCGAGAGCCTATAGCCTTCACTTTCTTTTGGCTCGTCCTACAATCCTACCTAACGTTCGTGGGACAGGAAAGTCTGCGTGCGAGGCTTGGGAATCTAGGGAGACTATGGTAGCATGGTGCAAATAGCCGGGATGAGCTACTTTGCCCACACGAACCAAGAGGATTGGGTCGGCTAGAAGAAATCAGGTGTAGCTTTCTGTGATAAGTAATATTCCAACAGTATAGGATCATAGTTTGAAGCCATTTCACAATCACTAGTTTCCGCGCACCTCTACCGGCGAGTTGTGGACAAAAGCAGCTGATAGCTGTATGCGAACCTTTTTTCCACAAAATGGTTTCTGGGTTTGCGTATTCGACAGTGTCATGTATTGATTTTTTTTTAAATCTTAATCGAGGTCTTTTTTATTATGTACTGTCTATCTGACTGACTGTTTCTTTGTGTTTTTTTTTTTCTGGTAATAACAGGTTTCATAATTTGGTCGTGGTTGGGGTTATAAGCTCCTGATCGTGAGCAAATAGCGAAAAAATCAACAAGCAAAACCAAAGTGAACTATAGCGTTGAATCCGTTGGCCACGGAGAATTGGTATTATTCGGCAAGTTCTTTACTACAGCGAGAGAGTATACTCCCTTGACTATTGGACATTGGGCCGGGGGAACTTAGTATTTTGACCCGGCATAGGGGAGGAGGGGAGGGGGAGGGGGAAGGGGTACTCTGGCCAGATTCCAAGTCACGGGGATGATCGAAGTATGTTTTTTTCTTGGTTTGAAAATATTTTGAACAAATTTTTTTTAGCTGTGGCTTTACTTAAGTATTCAAAATATTCGTTCTTTTTTGGTCTTAATTTTCGCTTCCACGGATCACTCACGACACTTGGAATCCGAGGTACCCCTCCTGTTTAGTACTTCGAAGGCAAAAAAGCTGTTTCAAAGCCTAGTAGGTAAATAAAAGAAAAATAAATATGCATGGTTGTTTCTACTGCGATGAGAGGATTTCTTGTCAAAAAATGTGAAAACTGTATTAAAATTGCTGACAACAGCTACGAAAATTTCGTGACAGCATGCTGACGTGACTAAAGCGTGTGACCAATTTCCGGTCACACGCCAAAGGTCATACGATCTTGTGCGATGTCAGGAGCCCATAACCATCAGCCGACGAACGATTGAAGTGATGAAAGGTTTCCAAAATCGAAGTCATTAGTTTGCGATGAATTTTTATTCCTTTTGCCTCCTGACTGGAGTAAAAACTCTTGTAACTCTTGCTTCGACGTGTTGTGACTTTATTTCGATTCACGGCCGGATTCGGACGCAGTTGCTGAGCAAACGTACGTTTGTCTTTTGGCTAAAAATTATATATTTTGTGACTCAAAACGACGCAACAGAAGTTGGAAATAACTTTCCTTGCCGTAAAAACGTGTTACAAGCAATGGTGAGTAATCCTTTCATATAAAACCTTTCTTTTAGTTTGACAACCGTCCGCAAGCCGTCTAATTTGCATAAATTTCCCAATTCAATTGCTCTCACCGCTTGCTTTGGTGTCAGGATGATATTTGATTTCCAGAGCTAAAACTTTCCAGTAAGTTAGTACAAAAGCCAAGGTTCCATTTTATATTGATTTTATGATCAAGCGGCATATACCAGAGGCCTTTTTTAATAGTCAAAGTTGGCCTTCATTTTCTAGCACGTCTAACGTCACAAATATGACCTCTTTACACTTGTCGATTATAAAAATGTAAAGCATTGTTTATCAAATTTTCTTTTAGGATTTTCAAGAGTAAGAACAAAATAATAATTCGTTTCAAGGTCAGGGAATGTTTCTTACGCGTTCACCCTCCTCTCGAAGTTGCCATTGCATCCTGCCGTGTTTTGTGCGAAAAACGAGCATAAAATCGATTTTTCAAACTTTTCCTAATTTCTCCTTTAAAATGAATCGTTTGAACCCAAAACTATTTTTCCTTAAATTAGGTCACTAAAAGTGATGTTTTCGCAAAATAAAAAAAAATTCGAATTTTTGACGAGTGTCGTGCGATTTTCGATTTTCTCAGATAATGGCTCTTAAAAACTTTATTAAAAGTCAATAACAAAAAGAGTCAAATACACAGCGATTTGAAAGGAAAAGGAATGAAAATGAATCCTTTGACTGACTATTACTAGAAATAAGTAAATCGAAGGACCTCGCGAAGGACTGGGGAGCAACGGCAAGTAGAGAAGAAAATTTGTAAATCTAAAAATTTTAAGCTATATATAAAAACATAACAAAACTGTTATACCTAAAATGAAAACTAAACGAAAAGAAAAAGCAAAAAAAGAAGAAAAGAAAAGAAAAGAAGCGAAGAGAAAAACGTTATGCCTGGAATCGAACCCGAGACCTTCCATATATCGGGCCGAAGCTTTACTACTAGGCCACGTGGTACACACAAGCTGAATTGTCGAAATTTTATTATTAAAACCTTCGAGCCTTATTAAACGTTAATTCAAACATACTTTTCAGAAGAATGACAGCAGTTTGGACAGTGAAAACCCAACGTAAATGCATTTCATCGCATTTACATGTAGAGAATGGAAGCTCAACAGTCTAGGACGATACGGTACAAACTCGTCTGCGAGCAAAACGTGTTTTGTTACCGCGATGTTCGCACATATGTTTATAAGGCTAATTATCATATGTTTATAAGGCTAATTATCCAAAATCGCTTCCATTTGCTCTTAAAGAACTTTAGCATTTGAAATTCATTGAGTGATGTTCTCTCTGCTCCGCTGTTTGTTGCTACCATCTCCATCCATCTTTGTTACTTGCGCCGTTGAATTTCAAGTCGGCGTTCTTCGCTCCAGAGGATTTTTCGGTGTCATATCTTCCCCTGCGAGGATTGACAATTCGGCGTTCTTGTGTTTGCTGTTCTGTTTGCATGAGAAATGGCTTGAGATTCACCGATAGTAAACATTGTTTTGCAGACGACGAAAACACAGCTCTTCATGAGTGCTTTGGTCATTGATGGGAATTTGAAATTGCTTTCAGTCGAATGTTGCCTAGAAACAAAAATGCGCCGTGACGTCAACTACTGTATGACGTCATGGCGGACACCATCGGATATATACAAATAAAGATGAAATCTGCGACTTTGCAGCTCGCTAGGACCCACGCGCGGTTCACACACTGCGCGCGCGCTTTGCGTGCGACGAGATTATAAACTCACTTCGCTCGGCGCTTCGCGAGGAACAAATCAGTTTTTTTTTTCCGTTCTAGTTCGAGGAATAATAAATAATCCTTCCGTGTCTACACAATTTTCCTATTGCCTCGAAGCCAAGAGTTCGACTTTCTTTGTTTCTTGCGCTTTGTCTTGTTCTTTGTAGTCGGTCTTTTAGCTTTTGCTTGAAAAGAGGCTTCATTTCTCTGTGATCTTGACAGTTCGCAGTAAACCGTTTCTTGCGTCTGTACTGGATTGCGATAGTGAATTATCCGCTTCACTTTCATAAACGACGACTTTGACTTTAGGTTGCAGTTTCGCCTCTTGTAAATACTGTCTTCGCTGTATGTGGTCTAACTGATGAACATCCGCGTGATGGTTAGCTAATCTGACAAGGTACTTCGCCCCACACGGTGAAATAGGACAGTTTCTGCAAACTCTCTTGTAAACCATGTTGACAGTTCGATTGCTGAACACAAATGACGCTGCGCGCCGCTAGTCGCCGCTAGTCGCCGCTAGCCGCTATTAGGCAACGGTTATTTGTGATTACCTTGAATAAAGATGATGATTCCAATGTTGAGAGCTGTTGCGTGACTAACGGCGCGCGACACCCACGCGTGTGTTTGAGAAAATAAAGACACATGACTAGAAATGGCCCGTTTGTCTCCTTTTGTCCCTTTTGGAATGGTTTTGGCCTTTCAGGCCTGGTTATGTCCTTTCTGGCCTGTGTTTGGCCTTTCTGACACTCTGTATAACCTGACTATTTGCGAAAAAAGATGTCATTTGTGTTCAGCAATCGAACTGTCAACATGCTTTACAAGAGAGTTTGCAGAAACTGTCCTCTTTGGTATTTACAAGAGGCGAAACTGCAACCTAAGGTCAAAGTCGTCGTTTACAAAAGTAAAGCTGATAATTCCGGAAAAAATCACTATCGCAATCCAGTACAGACACAAGAAACGGTGTACTGCGAACTGTCAAGATCACAGAGAAATGAAGCCTCTTTTCAAGCAAAAGCTAAAAGACCGACTACAAAGAACAAGACAAAGCCCAAGAAACAAAGAAAGTCGAACTCTTGGCTTCGAGGCAATAGGAAAATTGTGTAGACAAGGAAGGATTATTTATTATTCCTCGAAATAGAACGGAAAAAAAAAACTGATTTGTAATAGTCAGTCAAAGGATTCATTTTCATTCCTTTTCCTTTCAAATCGCTGTGTATTTGACTCTTTTTGTTATTGACTTTTAATAAAGTTTTTAAAACGGTATCTCTCTTGTGGTTTTATTGCTAGCAATTATTAGTCGCGTGTTCAAATTGATCCTTGTTAAGTTATTTAAAATTGTTTATATAATAATACGTCAAGGTGCTCCCTTGGGTCTAGCTGTAGAGATCAACTAATTTGTATTCAACTTTGGGCTTGTGACCTCGCATAATTAACTGACTAACGGCGCGCAAGACCATAAGCTCATCAAGCCCAAGGGCTGAGACTTCAATAGTTAGTCGTGTCCTCGAGATGGAACGGAGAAAACGCTTTTGTATTGGTGAGTCGAAATTGAAATAGAGAGTTTTCAGCTCCACTTTGTGTATGTGTGGTGTGTTTTGTTTATGTATCCGATTTTTAGCACTAAATAAGAAGACATGTGTTGCCAGGCGATCGCACCTCTTATTCCTATCTTTTTTTTAAATAGACGTTCCACTTATTCGTTACTAGAATGGAGTTTATTCAAGAACCAAAAGAGTTAGGGTTTACTTTAGCACCACCTGTTGTTTTCTATAGAATTTTTATACCCTGTGCAATACTTTCTACAGAGTCAAGTAAACAAATATTGACATTTTTGCTTGATAGGCAGTTTTTCGCTTCGCTGAGCTTCGACCTCGTTTTCATGTTTTGCCTGAAAAATTAGTACGATTTCGCATTCGCCTAACCTCCTATGCCCGTCTTTTGAAGTAAAGATTTTTCAGTTAACCTCCGTGTCTTGGTTTTGCTTATAACCGATTTTTGGTAAAATTAATAATTTAATGATTAAAGGTTTTTCATTTAGTATGATCTGCAAAGATAACACGTTCAAAATTTGCCAGCTTTTATTTTGAACTCATGACAGTTTCTACAATATCCGATCAGAAGACTAGAGCAATCAATATCTAATCAGAAGACTATAGCAAATAGCTAATTATATAAAAATCACTTTTCTGTTTATAGATTATGATCTCAACATTTTTTGATGACGTCAACTCTAGGAAATGCTGACAGCTACAAATAAACTATGACATCCTATTTATATGACATGCTTGTCGTCAGCCAGCTAAAAATAAACAATGACATCATCCTATCTTAATAGCATGCGTGACGTCATCGGCATTAATGTAAAGTATGACATCATCCTATCTTAATGAGACGCATGACGTCATCTGCATTAATTTATACCACTCAAAAAGTTAATTAAATCCACATGATGACGTCAACCCCTAGGGTATTGTGACGTCACTTGCTCCTTGCTAGCTATAAATAAACTATGACATCATCCTATCTTAAAGGAATGCATGACGTCATCCGCTTTAATTTAAACTATGACATCATCCTATCTTAATGAGATGCATGACGTCATCTGCAGTAATTTATACCACTCAAAAAGTTAATTAAATCCACAAAGAACCGGCGTAACCGGTGCCTTTTCCACTACTGACGCTAAAAATAAGGACTGTCCGTTTTTGCATACGTTATTTTTGTTCCAATTACCCGCTTCTCCCAGCCACTGGCAATTCCCATTGGCTAAATTACGATGCAAGCTGTCAAGTAATGTTTTCAACAAACCATTCGGGATATTCCGTACCGTGCGTGATGAATAGAGTCCTAAGGCTTTTGCTGTAAAATGACTTGATTGCTTGGATTTGCTCGCGCAAGAACTAGGATTTGTTTTAAAATCGAAGCAGAGGGAAGCTTTGGAGATGCTGCTCAGGGGAAAGGATGTTTTCTGTGTCCTACCAACAGCCTTATTTATCATATGCTTGTTCATGCAAAGAGTTCTTCAAGTTCCGTGCCACGGCCGACAGTCATTGTTATCTCGCCTGTGTAAAAAAGGGGGATCGGTAGAAAACACACGACTTTTACCTAATAATTGTTTTCTTTGTCGAGTAGATTACGCTTTGGAGGAAAACGTTTTGACTGGGCAATTGTGAATTTCATACTGAGAGGTCGTGACACGCATATTAATTTTCTCTGGTCGGTATGATTTGCCCACTGATGTAAGAGCATTTTCTTTTTTGGCCTCTTTAGAAATGTAAAGTTCTTCGTTGAGGCTGATTAAGGGTTTTAGGTTGTTCAGTTTCTCCAAAGTGCCTCCTGGATTTGAATAATTCTAAGCCATTTTCTTTGTGTCCATGAATGTGACTTTTTCCTGCAAGGTTTTGTCACGCTGGGCCCAGCTCGTTAGCGTTTTTAGCAGGATGTTTAAATTCTCACGGATAGTGATTTACAGAGTCAAATCACGAAGAAGTGGATTGGAATGAGGGGATTTACCCATTCTTTTCAGTCGAAATAATTGTTCATTGTCAGTTGGCGTGTTCAGTTTTTCCCTAATATGGGAAAGCATCGCAGCCCAGTTTTTAACCTTTGTTCCGCCGGAGTGCAAACTCTTGTGGAGAAAGATTCTCCTTCCTCGAGGACATAGAAAAGTTCGTTCTTCGGTAGGTCGGCCAACTTTGGTAACGTTTCTCCTTTTCTGGTAGGCGCAACAAACACATTTTCCGAGCTTATCCATCCACTTATAAAATTGCCGAACTGTGTTTTGAATCTACAATTTATCATAAGCGCTCGGCTTTTTCGGCTTACTCCCCCTTCGAGGAGCAGGCACAGGCTTTGTTGGCGTACTACTGCCACTTCCTCTCATTTTTGATCCTCTACTTTATATACCACAGTTAAGTTTTCTTAAAAATGCCGCGCACCTCACCTTGACCTCTAAACATCAACTTTGACATGTTACCTGAATGGCAACTTACTTATATTCTTTATTTTATTTTATTTTATCTCATTTTATTTACTTTTTATGACAGAATCCTTTCTTATTTGAACATACCATTTTGATTTTCACTAAATCATATCGTGAGCTGGAATCCCAGGTATTGTTGAGAACCGTCAGAGTCGAATGTTATTAATGCGTAGTTTCCAGTGACCAAAACTACCTTCGCACTAAGTTCGGTCCCACAATATGTACCAAGTGCTCTGTTGTCATCATCTACAATCCTCAAAGAATCATACCTAGAAGAGAAAAAATATGTTTTTTACTTTTCAAGGGCAGTTAAATTCTTAGAAATAACCCTAACCGCCAAGAGAACATAAAAGCTTTTTATGTTCTCCTGCCTCAAATAATTGCGAGTCGTGCTTTATGGTGAAGTTAAGGAAGCTCCAAACGTTTCTGCAGAATATCAAGCCGCCGATCAAATTCTTTCATTTTATGTTGCACTTGAGTCACTCCCGAGCAGTGGAATTGCCGTCGTCTACAAATGCCAATTAATGTTCAACAAGAGGCTTTTATGTTCTATTGTTTCGACCTACTTACATATGAAAAAGGCCTGTAAAAGGGATTTCACTCATCTCAACTCACGTAAAAGCATTGAGGCGTGAAATCTTAATTTTGGTTTTAAAAAAGCTATGGCATTTTGCAGATCGAAAACCATATCATTGGTCAGATCTCAGTTTAGCCAGTGAAACGTCTCTACACCTTTTGAGCCCACTATCTACGAGCACCAGCAACGATTATTCGATTTTGTAAATGATAGTTTGAATTTTGTTCATTAGGCTGCGAAACAGCCGACTCCCATCGCTCTCTGCCGCTAGGAACATTTCGAGAGAGAGCCGTCTGCGCCGAAACAACAGAAATACCATACTGATGAAGTAAAAGCTGTCACCTGGTCAATGACTAATGAATGCACTGTCTAGGCAGTATTTTAGGAGAAGAAAGCATCGAAGAAATCGTAGAAATTATAATTTTTTCGGAAGTAATCTTTCACAAAATATCATGGTTTCTATATGTGTTACTCTACTTCAATTTTTTATCCGAGAGCAAATGACACATTTGGGACCCCATTTGGGGGATGGTTTGGCTCCACTTGATCTATCAGTGCGGGAAGGGGATCGTTAAAATCTTGCTATGGCTTTAAATTGTGCTAAATGTTGGCATAAATTGTTAAATTGTGCTTAATGTTATTATAATATGTCAAAGGAATTATGATGGCTTTTTGTGTTATTTCTTTTCTCTAATAATTACTATTTCTTTCCAAATCAACATTCAAAGTTTTGTCGATTTTCAGCCTTGAATTAAGCCGCGCAACGCGAGCGTTGGATGGGGTGAACCAAAATTGTCTCAAAACTGGAGTGTTTGAAAAATACACTGATCTAGCGGATTGGGGCCCTTAAGTGCAGGTACATGAAAGTCTTTCAACGCACAAGAAATGAGCGAAATCCATTTTTCACGCCATATCGACCAGACCGCTAATTCACTGGAAGATACACTTTAATTCTTTTAAGAATTTTAAGAGCATCAGTGTGTTTTACATCCTTCTTCGTGTTATCATGAACCGTTCCTAAAGCCAGGTCTATCTTTATTTTAAAATGAGAGGGCTATTTATTCTCATTGGCCGGTGTTTTTCCCGGGGGAATATACTTACCTGTCAGCCTGGGTTTTTAGAAGCCTGATTTTGCCTTATTTCTAGGCCTAATATCACAGATCCGCAAACTTGCAGCGTACAAGCGGAACTTCGGAATTTGTGGGTATGTTTTTACCAGCAAAAATGTTACGTTTTGGAGTAATAAGTATCACTTGAAGTTAAGTTCCTAGTCTACTCTAACCAAAGCTGAGTCAGTTGAGTGGTTTTCAATTGTTTGTCATCTGTCACGTTAACTTTAAATGGCAAAAGTGAATCTGTACCACGTGACCAAGTTTTCCCTTTTCTTGACGTTTACTGTTCATTACTTCTAAAAAAAGTTAAATAAATTGGCTCACGCCAGTTTTATCCATAAGAATTGCTTTGAGCTGTTTTTACCTGCTATTTTTTATTTGAGATATTCTCAACTTGAATCTCACGTTTGCCGTTTACAGTTAACGTGACTCTAAATCTCTCTGTTGTTAAAACATTACTTACCCACAACGAGTTTCTGTTTCCAGGATAAAAGTTGAAAAACTGATCTTCAGTGCCTTTCCTGATGGAATGGAAACGTTGTACACACAGTGCATGTTATTTGGGTATTTTCTTGGAAATCTAGGACTTGTCAAGGCGTTGTTTACCACAGAACCACATCCTATAAAATCAGATTGCAATTTTACACATCAACTTGTGTTCTCTTAATCAATAGAGAACTTTGAGGTGTCGCCCTCAATGTTCTTTTTTCTAGGGTTTTTCCTTTGTCAAAAGTTTTAGATGACATAATAAACCAATTAAAACGAATTTCCTAAAAGCCACTTTTTTCCCACTGGTTTAAAAATGCAATGTCATACTCAACTTACAGGGTATTACCTGAAATCAAATCTGGCCTAGGGTGATTGAGTTTTTGAACACGATAGGTGGATCACGAAAATTGCCAAAAAACAACTTAAACAAGAAAAGTTGCCGGATGTTTGATAGTTAAACACTGCATTCTGCTTTCTCCATGTCGGCTGATTGGGTGGACGGACAGGAGAAAAGTAGGGGCGTAGTCATGATATTCTGCGCGATAAAAATACATGCGAACCCCCATAAGAGAGCACAAAAAATGCCGCTTAAGGTTAAGATGTCCGAAAACAACTTTTTTCATGGAAGAAAAGTTATTGCAAGTGTGTAGTTCCATGTTTTGCTAAAGTTCTCCGTATATTCCTACTAACATAGAACACACTGCCAAAATAGAGATCAGACAATGCTTGAAGGACAATGAAGTGGTCGTTTACAAGAGGTTAAAACCAATGGAAATCATTAAACCGTCAGACCTAAATAGTGGTCGTAGTCGCTTACAGGAGGTGGTCGTTTACAAGAGTTTCCAACTGTAGGGCTTTCACTGGGAAAGTTTTGGTGTTTGGCTCAGGTGGTCGCTTACGAAAGGTAGTCACTAACATAGGTTGGACTATACAATATACTCACTTGAATCAGCACTCTGAGCTGAACTGTAACACAGCATCAGCGATAGCACAAATACAAACTTCATCCTCCTGTTTAAGGAAAACGTAATGTTAAGGTGTTGTCCAGAAGGGCGCGGGGAGGTGGGTAAGCAGAATCACTGAGTTTCCCTGCTGTTGAAAAAAAAATTAACTCTTCTTTGTCCGTTTTAATAACTTCGAGGAAAACAATACTCTTCGATGGAGTGCCCAAGATAGAAAAAAAAAATTACCACTTTCAACAACAGGAGGAAATATCTGGTTATATTATAACTTTAGTCAAAAGCTGGAAGCGCCAAATAGGGAGAAAACACAAGTGACCAAGTCACTTGCGTAAGCAGCGAGACTCATAATCTGCAACAAGAGAGGATAAAGGGGACAGAGAAGGCATCCTCCACACACACCCTATTCCATAGGTAATTAGTCTCGAGTTATTTTTAAGACCACAGATCCCAAGGGGGATTAGACAACAGCCAATCACATAGCGCGAATGTGTTCCGCGTGGATGACCCACGCTCAGAGCCACGCGTCCTTCACGAATTGAGGCAGAAAAAAATGGCGGAAGACGCGGAGAGCAATATTGCTTTTCGTTTTGTCGACGAAAACGACTAAAGAGAGATTTCTGCTAAAGCTGTGTCAGCGAAACGGAAATTAAAAAAGGATCGCCCTTCCTCTCTTGTCTAGAGCTAACAGTACAGCAGGGAAATCCTTAACACAGTGAATATTCTCTCAGGGTCATTTATAATTTACCGTTTGGAGAGAGCAATTTCTGGTTTGATATTTATTCTTTTATTAGTCTTTTATTATTCAACAAAAATAACAACTGGCGTACTATAATAATAATGATAATAATTTAATAACTTCTAGAGCGCTATTTACATTCACTGATCAACAGCGCTTAACAACTTAAAAAAACTACAATAAAATTCAAATTTGTAAAATTAATTACATGTACATGAATATTACTTGCTACTTGCTTTATTATACAAACGACCGGTTTCAATAGACCGGCGAAATTTCTCATTTTATTAAAGCACTGAGGTTACGATAACTTCGAGTTAAACTGATTTCACGGGTTGTCAAAGAGTCGAGCGATTCCCTTTTCCCAGGTGAGCCCTGACTCATTCCCTTCAATATTCAGAAATGCTCTCGATCTCTTTACGCTTTCATTGCCTTTCGCCCGACATGTTTTGCGTGGCGTTTAGTCATGCGAAACCTCCACGAAACATCCACGCAGCGGGCGAGGTAACTTTATCCCGATTCTAAAAATAACTCGAGACAAATTACCTATGGAATAGGGTGTGTATGGGGGATGCCTTCTCTGTCCCCTTTATCCTCTCTTGTCTGCAACGCGTTTTTCGCCCGGAGGGTTGGGGGGGGGGGTTACTCCCATATATAGGCTATATAGGTATGTGCGGCGCCAAAGGGAATGCTTTTTTAGCCGTTTTGGTCTGAAATAGGGTATGGTTTGTGCACTCTAGTCTTGAATTGGGTATGTCTTTTTAGAAGAAGCTACAATCCTCTTCACATTAGTTGGGACAGTTGGGATGTTTTCTGCCCTTCCAATGTTGGTTTGTGCGAGTTGGCATCACAGAAGCAAAAAATAACTCCTATTTCAATTAATCTTCATTGGTTACCAGTTGAGTTTAGAATAACTTTTAAAGTCCTTTTATTGGTATACAAGGCCCTTCATGGCCTTGCACCTTCTTATATTTCTGACCTTTTGAATTTTAAAACATACTCTAGGTCATTGCGTTCTTCATGTAAAGAATATTTAGTGGTTCCAAGAAGCAGATTGAAAACATATGGAGACAGAGCTTTCTCTATTGCAGGACCTAAATTGTGGAACGATTTACCTCTAGAGATTAGGAAATGTGCTTCAGTGGCAACTTTTAAGCAATCCCTTAAAACTTTTTTATTTAAGTTAGCATAATTATAGGTTATGAGATTCCTTTTGTTTTAAGATGTTTTTGATTTATATAGTAGATAACTTAGGCTATATTTGAATTATATTGTATATTGTAGATATTTTATAATTTAGATTTTTTATATTCTATTTTGTAATTAGGTAGCACTTTGGACAATTATTGGATTTAAGCGCTATATAAAAAAATTATTATTATTATTATTATTATTAATTCAACACAGGAGGGAGAGAGCACAACGTTTTGTCGCTATACGGTTTTTGCACTGCGTGTCTCAACGTATTGTGAAGAGGATTGTAGTTCTTCATCATTTGGCGACAAGACCGTTTCCCTTTTAATGTTTACGCCAACCGTGTACGTGCCGTAACAGCTTGTCACGAGCTCCGGTCACGCGCTGGGCTCCAGGGCTTCAGGTCTCAAATAGGGTAGGGAAAATCACAGATTTGGCCTGAAATAGGGTAAGGGTTTCAGGAAGCGTGCCGCATGCCCCTACCCAATTTTTCTGGAAGTAACCCCCCCCCCCACCGTCGTATTTTATACACTAATGGGGGATCATTGTGCCAGGCGTTCGTAGCGGAGACCGTCAAAATTGAACGTGGTCGAAACCATGCATTTATTTGCGAAGAAAGCTTAGGAAACATTAAAGTTAGAGCTTTTCCGAAACATGTCAGTCCACGAATTCTATCGCTTGAAAGTGTTGAATACTTTGCAACAAGTGAACACTACTGAGTGGTGGAAAAAAAAAGGATCTTAATTAGCAAAACTGCGATGGTCGGGTGTTGAAAACTTTCATTGTATGCAAATTAATGTGTCTTGTGATGAGCATGCGGTTTATTTTCGGCGATGATTGTAATGACGTGCCAGGTAAATCACTTTTTTGATCTCTGGCAATGATGTACAGCCTGCCACCGCGGACGTATTTCCGGTCGTCGCTAACACGCGTACTAAATCAATTTAGAAACAAGTAAAAATTATCGACGTTGATAAAGTAGGAAGTAAAAAACCTTTAGCGAGTAAATCCTGTTTCTTGTAGAATTAATCGCCTCTTCATTTCTCGATCTAGTCTACTTTCGCTTGGTTGACAGAAAACTAGCGTGCGACTGATTTATTTCAATTTAACAAAGCGCGGTGTGATAAAAGTGCCGAGCAGTGAGCACAGAAAATATCAAATATCAGGTATAGCACACATTCCACCTGGATGGACCATTCCATTTGGTATTCCCTTTCCCCCACTCTTACAGAAACGAACAAAATTTTCTGAATCATTTGTGTGGATAACCAGTGCCGGGCTTTTCTCTAAATAGAAAATGTAAAGTTTAGTGCATTTTGTGGATGGTACAACTCAATCTCGTTACTTTTTCTCTTACCAAAAGAACTACCATTTGAGTTTGAAGGGAAAATTTCACCGAGATCTCCGTACTTTCGTATGCGCTCTAGCCAACCGCTGTTTTCCTTTTGACTAATTAGGCAAGGAAAAATAATTTTGGAAATTTTTTTCATTTTATATGGACAATACTATTCATTCCCTCTAGTCTTTAACGTCTAAAAGGAGAGCAGCAAATATTTATGAATCTAGACATTTTCTCTTCAAATGATCCCCTGGCTACATTTAATGACTGCTCTAATTGGCGCGAAGGTAACATATGCCATCAGTTGCACTGTTTGCGAAGTCACTTTATTCAGTTTGAAGGGAAACTATTGGAATAGAAACAGTCACACAAAAAGAAATTCCTTCGGTCCGCGATGAATTACTTTTAACGAGCCAAGAAAGGGCCAGCGGTTAAAATTAAAATTAGAACCTTTTAAGGTTTTTAAAAATAGTTTCCCTGGCAACGTGTAAAACATGGCTTTTATTGGGGTAAATCGAACCTTTAAAATGACATGCAAAACGTGGCAAATAGACCAATTATAAAATAACAGCTAGTCCGCATGAATGATATTAGCACGTGTTTCGGGTCACATGTATTGTCACGTGTTCACTTCCTCTTAAATTGTGCTGGTTTTCGTTGCGTTTTTACTCGTTCTTTTCGAACATCTAGGTCTTCAACTTTTCCTTTTTGAATATGCATGATGTAGTTCAATTTTACCTACGGTTTGATTTTTTTTGTCCCTTTCTTATAATTCTGAGCAAGGTCCTGAGAGCTGATTGGCATCGAAGTGTATTAATGGCGTGTAACGCACCATTTTCACGCATTGATGACATCTTCTCTCTTCAGCGACGTTCTATAAAAAATAGGTTTTTTTTTTTTTTACTTTACAGTAACTCAAAATGAGATTAAACTTTCATTTGAAAGCTTAATATTCAGGTTTGTTTATGTTGCTATTTGAACATAAAATATACTTCTAAACTTTTTGCAGCTGCGTCTGTAGTTGTTCATAATGCAGAGCACTCAGCTTAGTTTGAGTATTCAAAGGGTCACGTTAGAGACTTCTTGTTCATACTCTCTTCTCGGGATGGAAAAAAGACCAGACACGAGAGATCGGCGGAAATAAAGCGGAATGAATGAACCCACAAGCTGAGTGTACAAAGACGGAAATCATATGTTATACTGCTCCAATAGTTCAGTATTTGCCGGAACTTCTCTTTTTCTTTACAGCCAGCCTGTCCGTGTAATTGCCGGTAAGGCACTCGGATAAAGGAGGATTTCCACTGTCGATTTTACGCGCGTAAATAAAATAGAAACAATGTGTGAAAGGTCACGCGTTAACATAAAAGTTGAACCTCGGTCAACTTTCACGTTTTACTCGTGGCCTTTCATATGATTACCTCTATATCATTTACACGTGCGTTCGCACGGAAAAATTACTCGACAGTCTCAACCCTTAACTCAGTACAACATTCAAAAACAGAGAATAAATCAAATTGAAACCGGGGATATAGAATTGAACAACTACATGTGCATATTTCCACTTTCCGGAGAAGTCCGCGATCGAGACTCTTCTGTATATGTGCTCGTGTAGGATATTTACCCAGGCTGGCGCGCAGTACCGAAGAACACGGCATTGACACTACAATCAGGTTGAACGGGTCTACTGTTTATAAGTAACATAACTCGGTATAACTTATTCCCCTTTTAGGTATTTTCTTTTTATATAAAGGCTATATGCCTATTGTACATTGCTTTTAAAGTTTTGCATAAACCATTGGCCTTAAATTACTACAACCATAAGCTCTGATCAATTTTTATCGGTAGCAACTCTTCCTTTCTTCGCAGTCTTATAATTAATGTCAGACGGACATTCATGAAATAAAAAAAGGACAAAAAAAAGAAAGAAAAAATAAAGTGAGTTAAGGATATTCCTTTCGTTTCATGGAAAATAGTTTTTTAGGTCTCAAATACCTGCAAGTTCATACAGCATTAGGGATGTTGATCATGAGTTTTAGCCGTAGGGAAAACTTGAAGCTGAACCAAAAATTCTGTTTTATCAACGGGAACTTTAAAACGTTTCCAGCAGCTGTTTATAACAACTTTCAAAGCTAAAAGCGTTTCACTGAAACAAGCATTAAGTAAAGCGTCAAGTAAATCTGAAAATTGTAGGAAATTCACCACATGGAAATGGATCTCAGCAGGTATTTACAGCGTTATAGACTGAAGCTATTAATTATTTTTGTATCCCTTTAGAAAGGGCAAAAATATAAAAAAACAGAAAAAACAGAAAAAAGAAAATACCATTTTACCCTCTGTAGAAAAGCACGAAATTTTACCAAAAGATTTCATGCAGATAAATTTCGCATAATTTATGAATGCATTTTAATAAAATAACAATTTATATATATTTTGCAATAAAATTGTGTTTTTTGAAGGAAAAGCTAAATAAAAGCAGTTTCCTCCGACATCAGACACCGATAATATGCCTCAAATAATGAAACTCCTGATTCTAATCCAGACGGGCGAGCACTAGAAGCAGAGCCAGATGGACTCGAGGTAGAAGACCTTCGCTGAGTACTAGTTAGAGTAGACCTCACTAACTGGGAAATTCGATTGATTTATCTAATATTTATGTTATGGCATTATTGGCTATATATCTCAGGTATCTGTGACGTTGGACAGACTCATTCATCTCCGAATATTGATGTTAAAAATCAGGAATTACTATACAGCCATCGAAAAGACACTCGAGCAAGTTCCCTACTCTCCCCTTCACTAGTATATACAGACATCACTGTTCATTCCCTCAAGTCATTTAACGTCTGAAAGGCGGAAAGCAAATATTTATGAATTTAGATAATTTTCTTTTCAAATGATGCCCTGGCTACATTTAATGACACTTCTAATTGGCGCGAAGATCACGGCATATGCCATCAGTTGCACTATACAAGAAGTCACTTTATTCAGTTTGAAAGGAAACTATTGGAATAGAAATAGTAACACAAAAACGAATTGCTTTGGTCCATCATTATTAACTGATTTTAAAGGAAACAAGAAAGGGGCGATGAATAAAATTACAACCTTTTTAATTTAGTAATGGTATCCCTGGCAACGTGTATTCTTTAAATGACATACAAAAAGTGGCAAAAAGACCGATTATGAAATAACAGTCAGTCCACTAGAAATAAACATCTGCATCTGTTTCGGGTCAAGATGTATTGTCGCGTGTTCACTTCCGTTTTAATTGTGCTGGTTTTCGCCTCGTTTTCACCCGTTCTTTTCGAACATCTCGGTCTTCAGCTTTTTATTTTTGATAATGCTTGATGTGGTACAATTTTACCCCTGGTTTGATTTCATTTTTTTGCCCTTTTATTTGCAATTCATTGTATTAAAATTCTGAGCAAGATTCTGAGAGCTGATTGGCTAACCGAAGTGTATCAATGACGTGTAACGCACCATTTTCAGTTATTTTCATTTATTGATGATATCTTTTCTCTTCAGCGATGTTCTATAAACATAGTCAGAGTTTTTTAACTTTACATTAATTTACAATGTGATTAAGCTTTCATTTAAAATCTTAATATTCAGTTTTGCTTATGTTGCTATTTGATAATAAAATATATTTCTAAACTTTTTGCAGCTGGGACCATTGTTGTTCAAACAGAAATCGTCGCTTTTGCAATCCAGAGCACTCAGCTTAGTTTAAATATTCAAAGGTTTAGAGACTTCTTGTTCTTGCTCTCTTCGCGGAATTGAAAAAGACCAGATACGAGAGATCGATGGAAATAAAGCCGAATGAATGAGCCCACAAGATGAGTGTACAAAAACGGAAATCTTACAGTGTTATATAGTTCGGTATTTGAACTTCTCTTTTTCTTTACAGCCAGCCTGTCCGTGTTTTTGCCGGTAAGGCACTGACTCGGATAAAGCCGGATTTCCACTGTCGCATAATTTTTACGTGCGTACGCACTTAAATTTTACGCGCGCAAATAAAATAGAGACAATGTATGAAAGGTCACGCGTAAACGTAAGAGTTGAACCCCGCTCAACTTTCACGTTTTACGCGCGGCCTTTCATACATTACCTCTGTGTCATTTACGCGCGTAAATTTTACGTGCGTTCGCACGGAAAAATTACTCGACAGTCTCAACCCTTAACTCAGTACAACATTCAAAAACAGAGAATAAAATAAATTGAAACCGAGGATATAGAATTGAACAACTACATGTGCATATTTTCACTTTCCTGAGAAGTTCGCGCGCGAGATTCTTCTGTATATTTGCTCGTGTAGGATATTTACCGGGGCTGGCGCGCAGTACTGAAGAACTCGGCATTGACACTACAATCAGTTTGAGATCTACTGTTTATAAGTAACATAACTGACGATATAACTTACATTTCCCCCCTTTTTTTGTATTTTCTTTTTAGATAAAGGCTATATGCCTATTGTACTTTGCTTTTAACGTTTAGCATAAACCATTGGCCTTAAACTGTCTACAATCATGAGCTCTGATCAACTTTTACAGGAAGCAACTCTTCCTTTCTTCTCAGTCTTATAATTAATGTCAGACGGACATTCATGAAATAACAAAAAAAAGCAAAGAAAGAAAACGTAAAGTAAGTTAAGGATATGCCTTTCGTTTCATGGAAAATAGTTTTGTAAGTCTCAAATACCTGAAAGATCATACAGTATTAGGGATGTTGATCCTGAGTTTTAGCCGTAGGAAAAGCTTGAAGCTGAAGCAAAAATTATGTTTTATCAACAGGAACTTTAAAACGTTTCCAGCTGGTGTTTATCATTTGAAAGCTAAAACCGTTTGACTTAAACAAGTATTAAGTAAAGCGTCAAGTTAATTTGAAAATTGTAGGAAATTCACCATTTTGATATGGATCGATAATATCTCAGCAGGTTTTTACAGCGTTATAGACTGAAGCTATTAATTATTGTTGTATCCCTTTTGAAAGGGCAAAAATATAAAATAACGTTTTGTAAAAGAGGAAAATACCCTTTTACCCTCTGTAGAAAAGCATGAAATTTTACCCGGCAAAAGATTTCACGCAGATAAATTTCACATAATTTATGCATGCATTTAAAAAAAATAAAAACTTATATATATTTTTGCAATAATATTGTGCTTCTTGAAGGGAAAAACTAATAAAAGCGGTTTCCTCTGACATCGCAGAGACCAACAATATGCCTCAACTAATGAACGATGCATAATTCACTGTAAATTTATTTTTATAACGCCACCAGCTTCGACTCAGATTAATTGAAAAACTTTATCGTCAATTTGTGGTTCAACTCCCACTATTTACTTAATTCTAACGCATTGATGGGCTCCTGGTGAGACGCAAGAATTGATGACGACCAGGATGTATTCAAGCTTATTCAGGGGCGGCTGGCGGGGTGAGAGTAATTAATCAAATTTTTACACTGAGCCCATGTTCATAAAAAATGACTCCTCATCCGGTACTACTAGGTGCTGAGCTGAGTTCAGTTGCATACAGCTATTTCGAGAAAGGTTGTGGGAAAAAAGTGCAGCGACAATCCCGAAAGGTAATATCGGATCTGATCAATACACTGTTCCTGATGACTGTAGCTGTCGATCCTACTTTTATTTCTTTCCTTTAGCACTCGCAAACACATTTCCATGGCCTCTCGTGCCAATTCTTTCAAATTTCTTTGAAAAAAAGAAAACTCAAAACCACCCACAATGCCTTTCAGGATTGTCGCGTGCACTTTTCCCGACAACCTTTCTCGAAATAGCTGTAGACATAACAAATGCACAGTTACAGTCTCAACTTATGCAGTTGCTTAAAAAAGCCTAACAAAATCGGGGGCTTACCGGGATTAACCCTGACTGCGATACCGATGCAGGGCTCTAACAAATTTGCGTCGGTAAGCCACGTAACTGGGAGCTGATCATTAAATTTGCTCGTATTATACCCGGGAAAGATGAAGATGAAATGACAAATACATGAATTTACTATATTGGACCCCTGGAATGAGGAAATAAATGCAAGATTGTTCCTGTTAAAGACGCAAGGTATGCCTGCGTAAAGCGCTGCACCAGTACCGTAGAGCTCATGGTTCGAATTGCAGCAAGCCTGAGCTTTTTAAGGCTTGCTGGGATTTATTGCTTCAATCCGCAGTTACAATATATGAAATTCATATATTCATCATTTCATAACTACTACTGTTGGGCGTTAGACTAAAGGGACTAAAGACTAAACTATCAGTTTCAAAACGAGGCTGCATGCATCGTGGTGGTGTTGGTGTTAACTATATTTAGTACATACTAAAACAGTGGATAGTGTTTTTTGGGCGCTCTGATTGGCTACTCAATCAGTGAATATCCTACACTATTCACTGATTCACCTCCTATCCAGTTCCTCCGAGCGAGTGACGCCAAACTCGCGTAGTTGCGAGCAAAAATGCTTTCTCGGTTTGCTGCCGTAACAAACTAAGAAATTTCACAACTAATCAAGCAAGCTATTTCCGAAATACATGAAGAAGGTGACGAAGTTCGGTTTGGAAGTTTTAACAGGTAAAGCTTTGCCTTTTTTACTTGAATAGTTATCGATAAAACAGGTGAAAAAGTTTTTTGTTAACAAATGCAAATTAAGCTCAAGTCTTGCGTTACTTTATTTAGTTGACTTGTTCATAAATATAAGCTTAAAACTAAATTTAATAATCTTTTTTACAGAATTATTTTAAATACAAACAGAATTCACAACTCCTTTTGAAGAAACTTCCCCGCAAGAGCTAAACAAACGCCTTCAAAAGTTTTATTTGTCGCTAAGAAAAAGCGACGACCGCGGCCGTTCGGTCATCGCGCGCCAAAATTGTAATCGTTGGCAACAGTAAATGAGTTAAAAATCATCATTTTGTGCTCAATTATCTCGCTGTTTTAGTATATACTAAAACAATTATTCACCTCAGTGTCGGTGGCTAGTATTGGCTAATTATCCAATACTAGCCACCTCCACTTCGGTGACTAATTGTTATTTAACCTGGTTTAGTTCGTGACTCAGACATACGCCCCTTAAGCGCCTCTAATTTGCTTTGAAGTAATGAATAAAGATTCAAACTTAATCGCCCTGCAGTTGAACCTCTACCCGAAGGCCACCTTGGGGACAGAAGAAAGTGGCAGTTGTGGAGACGTGGTCGTTATGGGAAGGTAGAGGTGTAATAATTATGATACATGTTTTTTTGTCCCAAGTTCATGTTTACTGCTGCCTAATGGTAATCCAATCATAAACAATCTAATTTGAATGAAATAATGTCTTAAAACAGATTGGTGACAAGAAAAAACGACCCAATGTTCTATAAATTGAACACAATGAAAATAAGTATATCTTTAAATGGATAAGGGAAACGTAATGTTTGTCCATTTTCATTTCCTTCGAGACGCGTTTCCTCGCGGAAGGCGACTTTCTCGCGCGTTAATTCCTTACCAAAAATAATAGGAAAGACTTGCCGCGATTAATCATCGACGCGCCGTACGGATCAAATTTCGTGGCCATTCCATTTTCGTCAGTCGCTAACCGTTTTCGAGAGGTTATTTTGGCAGTTGGGGACGCGTTTTAGTGGCCGTTGTAAAGAGGTGGCCGTTAGCAGAAGTTCTAATGTTGTATAAACCAACATGCAAACTGGACCATCACCGTTGAAATTGTATCTAATTAAGGTCTCCACAGTTCATATTTTTTTAAAGTCAAATTTAATATTTTACCCTGAATTACCATTTTATAAGTCTACTTAGTTTAATAGTATTACTAGGCAAATGCATGAACTGAGCACTAGTTACCATCTTCATGGCCCTGGCTAATTACACTGGTAACACGAGGAGCCGCAAGCGGTGATATTTTTGCACGGCATCTGGCGGCACATCAAAGAATTTGGAATTGAAGGGAAAATTCCTGAAATATCTTTGCTAGTTAAGCTAGAGAAAAGGTGTTAAAAAACCTCAGGATCCAAAACAACACGTCAATCAAAATATCACTTAGACCTTTTCACTAATGAAGAGCTATCACGCGGCTAAGCTTGAATTAGACATATATTGAAATAGGAACTCGTGTCAATAAAGTATCAGAAGTGAGTGGGAATCGCTCCTGGTTAAAAACTGGTTCACAGGGATATGCGTCTCTTCTAGTTAAGAGAAGGGAATCAGAACTGCTTTTCATGCAGGAACAAGTTTTCTTCGGGCTAACTACAAAACTTCAGCTTATTTCACTCCTTGACATTGTCAAAGCGCATTTTGTAACGATAACTTTTTCCGCTTTATCAGATTTTTTTATATTCTATTCCATTAATGTTTAACCTCCCTCAAAAAGCCAAATAATATAAATGCTGTTGTTAAAAAAAGCGTTTTACCTGTTTTCGTGAATTCGCTACCCAAAGATCACTATGCTCAAAGGACAGGGCAAAATTTCCAGGGAAGAGGCATTAATTTTTTTCCCCACGAGGTTACAAAGAGAAAATGCAATGATTATTATTAATGTAACCATCAGGTATACTCTACCCACGAGTTTACGGACAGCAAACGCAGTGATTATTATTATATTAATGTAACCATCAGGTATGTTCTACCCACGAGGTTACAAAGAGAAAATGCAATGATTATTATTAACGTAACCTTCAGGTATGTTCTACCCACGAGGTTACAGAGAGCAAATGCAGTGATTATTATTAATGTAACCATCAGGTATGTTCTACCCACGAGGTTACAAAGAGAAAATGCAATGATTATTATCAACGTAACCTTCAGGTATGTTCTACCCACGAGGTTACAGAGAGCAAATGCAGTGATTATTATTAAATGTAACCGTCAGGTATATTCTACCCACGAGGTTACAAAGAGAAAATGCAATGATTATTATTAACGTAACCTTCAGGTATGTTCTACCCACGAGGTTACAGAGAGCAAATGCAGTGATTATTATTAATGTAACCATCAGGTATGTTCTACCCACGAGGTTACAGAGAGCCTGCAAATGCAGTAACAATTCTTAGATTTTAGTGCAACTATCAGGTTGAGTTCCTCCATTAAAAGAGTTTTTTGCTAGGGTTAAACAAGTTTGGCTTTCATGAGTTTCAAGGTGCAAGAAATTATCAGTACAATTATAGCACACAAACATTGTCATCTACTTTTTCGCACGTAGCCGGAATAAGCCAAGAAATGAAACGTATATAACGAAAAATCATCCTCAGATGATCTCCATATTAAGTAAATTATACTAAACGTCGCGAAAGAAATTATTGTTTCCATCCGTCTTATCCATCGTAAAAGCGAGGGGTCATCGCAAGACATCCGGTATATTAAACAGAGGTAATACCCACGGGTTTCACGAGTTGTATGCACTATTTCTCGCCGAGAAACAAATTTAAACTTCAATTCTTACCTTACAGTAGTCCGTTCTTTACCTTGCATTCGACAACAAATCTGTTAAAGGCGAACAAAGGGATTCCGGCACTCTTCTTTATGATGAGTAGCAAGCCGCAGGAACTGAAGCCGCTTGACTGAAGTAAAATCCACCGATATGCACGGCATTCTCACTACAAATATAAACAAACGTCGGGGGGGGGAAAAAGACGAGGAGGAAAAAATGCCAGATCTTCGCCTCGACAATGTATTCCAGCTAAACATGCCGGCGTATCTGCAGAAGGTGGACTCGAAGTGGGACAAACCCTGTGATTTTTTTAGAAGCCCTTTGCGCGCAAACTAATTTATTCTGGCGCGAAATGAAGATTAACATTATGTATACTGAAATCTAATCCACGACAAGAAGATTTTCGCACTGTAGCGCGACATATTAAATGCCTATTTTTACAAGTACGCGGAAAAATTAGTCCACTAGTTCAACTTTTTTAAGATGAATTTACTCCAGAAAAGCAAAATGAAATGTTTTATCTCTATGATGTTTACGTGCCTGATTAGAAGGCAGAAGTAAATTCATCATACAGACCCCATCAAAATGAAAGTACACGAATGAAACGGAATAAGTCTGGGGCGGTTTAGTTTCTACTCAGCAGCTTCTTTGCTTTTATAACAAAAATTTAATGTTGCAGTCCGTTTTAAACGTTGGCATATCAACGCGCACAGTCACTGAATGAAAACAACAGTCACGATCACGTTCTTCGAAACCGACCAGACGCGCGCGACCTACCACTGTTATGGTAAGCAATTATCCTGAAGGTGTTAATATTCCCGTGACAGTCTTCGCACTGAAGGTGTAAATGGTAAACCGAACGGTCGCTTTGATCATCAGAAAGACCTGTCAACTTTGATGAGTTAACTGATTAAATTACGGGACAGAAATTTTACTGCTTGCGGCTCCTCGTGCTGAAGTTGTTTGTCTCAAACGGAAGTATCTAAAACGTCTGCCATCCCCGAAAAAGCTATTCCAGTAATACTCTTTCAAACAAAACAAAAGATTCAAACCGATTACCAAATTGCCTATTTGTAGAGTGGCATGCATGTTTATTTGTTGCTGCTGCCTTAAGAGTTCCTGAACTTTCTCGATTTACTAATACCATATTCAACAATTTCCTTCAATGTTAATTCAGGCTTAAAAAAAAATAACAACAACAACAACAACAAATCCAAGACTCGAAGAGGTATTTCAGTTAAATATCAAGTGTAACGGTTTTGTTGGTGTCAGCAGCAAAAAGCGCTATTGTAAGACTGGAGGACACTGAGTGCAGAGGACGAGAATAAACTGCGTCAGGATTAGCTCAGTCGGTAGAAAAAAGTTTGACAGCAGAGCGGGAGGCCGTTTGGGTTCGATTCCTGGGGCCGGACCAATACCAAGGGTCTTAAAAAAGGTCATGCCTTTGTCCTAGCTGCAAACGGCTACACCTTCGCTTGCCCTCGGATGAACTTGAATAAAATGCAGCCCCGTTTTCACTGAGTAAGAGACGCACAAATAGTGTCCCCTACCAAGTATACTTTCGTGCTAAATACATTGACACTGAAATAATAAAAGTGACTGTATTTTTTTTCAATTCACCCCTCTCAGTCCCTATGTTCTCTGGACATCATCTTGCTTTCACCTAATCTGGATACTGATAAATCGAGAGAAGCCAATTTTGTCAGTTTCTGTATATTTGATTTCAATTAAAATCTGTAACGTAAATTAAATTGCGTATCAGTCCTTTCTGAATAATACATCCAGAATCGCATATCAAACAAGCTTTTAGATCCGCAAGAAATGACCCATCTCCTCCTATCAAAAGTCAAATGAGAGGTCCCATTGGGGGGGTAGGACACGCAATACCTTCCGGCTTATCCATCCGTCCTTTTTTCCTTTTTTTTGGACGGAGAAAGCTCACATGCCATGCATAGGCGAGAAACTCCCCGTGTATTAAAGACCCTTCACCCTTTACCCTCGCCTCAGCAGTAAAGAGTCTTTGATACGCGCGGATTTTTCCCGTTCATTCACCTGACGGCTATGCCATGATGATGAGCTCCAATAAGGGCGAAACAGCTGTCCGTCGTTGCCACTGCCCGGGTAATATCTCGGCTGCGCGCATGCGTGAGTTACTGGTTAGGCCATGGGTTGGTGTATGTGTGCCCCTTGCTTTAAGTTTCTATTACAAAAGATAATGCAAAAGAAAAAGTTTACATGAAGCATTACCCAAACGTCATTTTAAGGAATATTATGTTATTTTCCACAATGGTCTATTCCAAGCCTGCCTATGGCCCCACTTCATCTCACTCCCCCAACCAGCAGATTCACTGATGCATACAAAAACTCCAATGTGAACAAAATTTGCATTGCAGACATAACTTCTTTAGCTCAGTGGAGTTTTAAAGATTGTTTTTGTTTGATTCACCATTTTCACATTGCCCATGTACACCTACCATCTTGTGCGAGATATTCTCTTCACGCTGCCGTATGCCAGTGTTTTTAGGATCATGCAGCAAACGAAAAAGCAAAATTTTACTAATGCATTAGAATAATGATTATATAATATATTATCTAATTTTACGGTGGCTTTTTCTAGTTCTATTGTAATTTATTTTATTTCTTGTGTCAGTCTCATTTGGCAAGGTAAGGCGCTTAATGTCATTTGCGAACGGAAAAAAAAAACAATTAGTGAGAAACTGAATAGCAAAAACTAAAAAAAAAAATTCAAAAACTGTACATTTGTATTTGTTCGAGTGACTCAACATTTTAGATTTGTGTTTTCTGTTCTTGATAATTAGCCAAAACGCTTCTCACTACACCTAACAGTCAACCAGCTTGTTCAGGGAGAAGGTCGTTTTATTTAAATTAAGCGACTATTTGGGAAAGACCGAGTTCTAGTCGCGCGAATTAGGCATGTTTACCGTATCAACTGCTATTTGTTTTGAGGTACTTGAGAAGTTAACCTGTTCAGTTTTCCCGGCACTTCATCAGCATGTTCTGTAAGGATTAATCGGAATAAATAGAACTTGTGCTGAGTGCCGAATCATAAGAGTCCATTTGATCGGTGCTTACTCTTCTTCCAAGGCGAAACTGATCTAGTAGCCATTCAAGCCGGAGTTTATCCCCACTCAGCTTTCTCTCGTATTGCCCTTTCAAAACCCTCTTAAGGTCCTTCTTCTCGTTTTTAAACCTGTTCTCAATTTCGAGCTTCTCGTGCTCGAATTTTAATTTCAATGTTTGCATTTCTAAGGAAAAGCACCTTTCCAGCTGTTCTTTTTGATATTTCAAAACAGAGATGTCGTGCTCGTAACCTTGTATAGTTTCCGACTCGAATTTCAACCTCTGTTGCTGAAGTATTCTGCGAAATTCCACCTCGAATTTACGTCTGATGTCTTCCTTTTCTTTAATAAAGCTCTTTTCCATGTCCGACTTTTCCCTTCTAAAAATGTTCATTAAATCGTTCTTTTGCTGTTTGAACCTCTGTTCCATGTCCACGATTTCCAACGCGAACTGGTGCTCAACTAGCTTGTGCTTATCGGCGTAGTGAGAATGCATTTTGGTCTTCTCTTGTTTGAGCGATTTCAACAGCTCCTCTTTATCCAGGTTCATTTCGGCATCTAATATACTTTTAAAGTGCATATCAACCTCTGGTTGCTCGTGATTATAGAGGGTCTCGAGATACGCGTTCTCCTCGAAGTAAACATTCTCCAGATCGCCCAAGCCCTGCGACAATGTCCGCCTCAGCTCATTTTTTACTTCCTCGATTCCCTCAAGCTCTTTGCGAATCTTCGCTTCCATTTCAGCCTTTTCGGCTTTAAATCCTTCCTCTTTCTCCCTTAAAAATCGCTCAAATTGCGCTCTTAATTCCTTCTTCTCTTTGATGTAATTGTCAAGAAGAGTCTGTTTTTCACGATCCCATGATTTTATCAATGCAGATTTCTCGTCTTCGAAAGACAACTTCAAAACGTGTCTCGATTCCTGAAATTCTAAGCGGATGCTGTCTTTCTCTTTTAAGAAATTATGTCGCATTTCTTCTTTCTCGCATTCAAAGGCTTTTCTCATGTTTTCCTTTTCCACTTCAAAAGCTAAACGCATATCATTTTTCTCGTCTTCGTGGGCGCGATCAGCAATCTCTCTCTCCTGCAGAAATCCTCGAACAATTTCCGCCTTCTCCTCAAGGAACCTTCTTTCTATATCAGATCCATCGAACATAGCTAGATTTTCCTCCGAATTTCGTGAACAGTCGCTCTCCATGGTCTTCATTTTACTGATTAACCTAAGACAAGAGCGCGTTGTTGGCGAGATCAAAGCTCATCACAGTATACAATTTCCTGCCGAGCGATGACCCTTGGTCGAGTCATTTTATTTGGCGTGATGATAACCCAAGACCAATGCGTGCGCAGTTTGCTGACCGCGTTTTCAGTGAGGGCGCGTCAAGAGATTTTTTGGCTGAAATTAATGATCAAGTCTTGGAAAATTAACGTTTCATTTCATGCTTCACGGGAAGCTGAGTTCAAGGAATTAATTAATGGAGTGTACTCAGCGATAAAAATACACTATCGCTTCACCGGGTTTTGGACTAAAACAAGATCTTGAAAACCGAATAATTTTATCATGGAATATGCATATGCATGTGGATTAACAGCCTTGACGTTATCTAGCAAATCTCATTGGTTTTGACCATAAGAAGTCCTTGCTTCTGAAACAGCTGGCGATCAGAACCGAAACTAATCGATAATTTGCCCGATCGAAAAAACTTTTTTAGGCTAATTTGAAAAGCGCCGTTGATACGCGATGAGCCTTATAAAAACGCTGATAAAAATTACCGTCGGTGAAGAATCGCACAATAACATACACCTTTGTTTTGAGAATGTTTGCAGCCTACTGTGACATCGAATCAGAAAGCGATAACCTTTTCTTAATCTGATTTTCGGGGGATTGCGACGTTCAGCGTCGCAATCTTCGCATATTTCTGAAGGGCGAGGCGCCAAGTCTATTGTTTTGAACCAAGGGTTATATTACATCAAGAGACCCTGAGCCTATCTTAAAGCTGTCAACAATGTTCGTTTTATTGAGCAATCTTTCATCTTCGACACTTAATCCAGTTTATCTTAAGTGGACACCCAACCTAGTTGCTATTCACGTGCACTGTCGAAAGCATAATATCAAATAGACTTCAAAAATTCTGCATTGGAGCTTCACTCTTCGTCTTTAATTTTAGTCGACCCACTCAATAAACAATAAATAAGAAGAATATTACCGAAAAATAATTACAACTGAGAACTTGATGAATAAACAATGAAAACAACAACTCAATTATCTCTCAGGGAGATCACCCGCCAAAGCAGATACCCGCGAGGTTTGTTCGGTTTCAACATAGACGGAGGAAATTTTTACAACCCTAGTATAAATCTGGCCTAATTGTCACATTTGATCGAAGAGAGATATTTACGCAAAAAAAAACTATCACAGTTCACAAATGATTTAGACATTATCTTAATATTTTACCTTAAACTGTCGAAATTAAAGTATTGCCGCCCGCGGACAAAACTAGCTTTTTTCCGGTTTCCGGTGTACATCAAACACAGGCATCACGCTGAATATTATCCAGACTGAGAGCCGTAGATCAGAAAAAAAATCACAATGACTAAATTTCGCTTTTGAAACCAACACCACTCGTCGTAAGATTGGGCGCATCGCATAAGAGCTAAAGACTTAAGAGGGAGAGAAAATAAAAATCTACTGAATTATATACACTAACAAAAACAAAATATGAACAAAAACAACAACTCTGTAACGACTAGCTAAAACACGATCGATTCAAGCTGTGACTTACTTTATACTTTATCACAGCTTCTTAAGAATGGGCGCGCTGCCTGTAAGCCATTAGGAAGAGGAGAGAAAAATCTACCGAATTATACAAACTAAAGCAATGTAAAAAAAGCTGCATTTACTAGCTAAAACACGATCGATTTTATCTATGTACTATTCACTTTAAGAAAATCTCCCTTCACCTCTTAAACTTGGGCGCGCCGCCTGTAAGCCAAAAGGGAGAGGAGAGAATAATCTACTGATTTACCAAACTAACACAGCGTATAAAAACTGCAATTGGCTAGGTAGTAAAACATGATCGACTCAAACTACGAATGTTTCAATCTAAAAAAATCTCTCTTCACCTCTTAAACTTGGGCGCGCCGCCTGGAAGCCAAGGGGGAGAGGAAAGAGTAACCAAACTAACACAGCGTATGAAAACTGCAATTGGCTAGCTAGTAAAACATGGTCTATTCAGGCTAAGATGTTTTTTACCGTTGAAAAAAATCTCTCGTCACCTCTTAAACTTGGGCGCACCGCCTGTAAGCTAAGAGGGAGAGGAGACAAAAATTTACTGAATTATCTAAACTAACACAGCGCATGAAAACTGCAATTGGCTAGCTACCTAAAACATGACGATTCAATCTACGAGTTTTTCCCCCTTTAAAAATCTCTCTTCACCTCTTAAACTTGGGCGTGCCGCCTGTAAGCTAAGAGGGAGAGGACAGAATAATCCACTGAATTATCCAAACTAACATAGCGCATGAAAACTGCAATTGGCTAGGTAGTAAAACATGATCGATTCAAGCTACGAGCTTTTTACCCTTAAAAAAAATCTCTCTTCACCTCTTAAACTTGGGCGCGCCGCCTGTAAGCTAAGAGGGAGAGGAGAGAATAACCTACTGAATTATCCGAACTAACACAGCGTATAAAAACCGCAATAGGCTAGCTAGTAAAACATGATCGACTCAAGCTACGAGTGTTTCAATTTAAATATTTCTCTCTTCACCTCTTAAAATTGGGCGTGCCGCCTGGAAGCCAAGAGGGAGAGGAGAGAGTAACCAAACTAACGCAGCGTATGAAAACTGCAATTGGCTAGCTAGTAAAACATGGTCTATTCAAGCTACGAGCTTTTTGCCCTTGAAAAAAATCTCTCGTCACCTCTTAAACTTGGGCGCGCCGCCTGTAAGCTAAGAGGGAGAGGAGAGAATAATCCACTGAATTATCCAAACTAACATAGCGCATGAAAACTGCAATTGGCTAGGTAGTAAAACATGATCGATTCAAGCTACGAGTTTTTTACTCTTGAAAAAAATCTCTCTTCACCTCTTAAACTTGAGCGCGCCGCCTGTAAGCTAAGAGGGAGAGGAGAGAATGACCTACTGAATTATCCAAACTAACACAGCGTATAAAAACTGCAATAGGCTAGCTAGTAAAACATGGTCTATTCAGGCTACGAACTTTTTGCCCTTGAAAAAAATCTCTCGTCACCTCTTAAACTTGGGTGTGCCGCCTGTAAGCTAAGAGGGAGAGGAGAGCAAAATTTACTGAATTATCTAAACTAACGCAGCGCATGAAAACTGTAATTGGCTAGCCAGCTAAAACATGACGATTCAATCCACGAGTTTTTCCCCCTTTAAAAATCTCTCTTCACCTCTTAAACTTGGGTGTGCCGCCTGTAAGCTAAGAGGGAGAGGAGAGAAAAATTTACTGAATTATCCAAACTAACATAGCTCATAAAAACTGCAATTGGCTAGATAGTAAAACATGATCGATTCAAGCTACGAGTTTTTTACCCTTGAAAAAAATCTCTCTTCACCTCTTAAACTTGGGCGCGCCGCCTGTAAGCTAAGAGGGAGAGGAGAGAATAACCTACTGAATTATCCGAACTAACACAGCATATGAAAATTGCAATTGGCTAGCTAAAACACGATCGATTTAAGGATCCGAGTTCTTTTTACTTAAAAAATCTCTCTTCACAAAATGCGTTCCTATAATCCATTCCTCGAAATTTGAATCTGTAAATCACTTTCGGTGAACATCTAACATTGAGCAGAAAATACTAAACGAGCTGGGCCCAGCGTGACATGAATTGAAGGAAACCATCACATTCACGGACAAAAGAATATCGCCTTTAGCTATTCAGATCCAGGAGGCACTTTGGAGAAGACTAAACAACCTAAAACTCTTATTTAGCCGCAAAGGAAGAGATTTACGTTTCAAAAGAGGTCGAAGAAAGTGCTCTTGCATCAGAGGACAAATCATGCCGACCAGAAACAATAACCGCAGAAAATCAATATGCGTGTCATGACCTCTCAGTATGAAACAAGCGGCAAAATTCACATTTACTCATTCAAAGAGTAGAACCCAGAATATAATATATCCACCAGAGAAAACAATTTTTGGAACAAGCAGCATTTTGGCACGAGGTAAAAGTCGTGTGTTGCCTACCAGCCCCCTTTTTACACTCTGTTAGATGGTTCGAGCATTTTGGCGGGATCACGGCTCTTTTGGCGCGTGTTGTAAATGTTGTAAATGTTGTATATTTGTGCGTTATTGTATAGTGATCGAGGATATACACAATACCAAAGGCAAGTAAATATTTTCCTCTGTTTTCCTCAGTGTCGTCAAACCGGCTTCACCGATGTGCTCGAACTCCGCATGCGAGAGCCATAACAAGCTGCTCCTCTACCTTTTAAATAATAAAGGTCTCTCTTACCTTATATCGGCGAACACAGTTTCTGTCCTTCGGACATAAGGCGAAATAACATCCAGAACTCTTCACGTTGAACTTTTGAAACCATTTCGGCGACAATATGTAACTTACCAGGTAACGTACCGAATAATTATTACTTTGGAGGGTTCGAATTCGACCTTCATAAAGCGCTAGATTTTGCCTTTCGCTTAAGAAACGAAAAAAATATTTCTTTTTTTTCCAAGACTTGCACCAAGACCCTTTTTTAACACCAACCATGAATTTAAGTATTTTCATTAAGTGATTTTGACGAGAACCATAGCTGAGTTAAAATATCTCGCTCCGATGGTATAAATTCGGCGCGCAGAAGACAAGCTCTGATATTTGACGCAAATTTGTGTCCTGTCCTAAAATGAGGTTATTGACAGATGAACTGACAGAAAGCGATTAATGTGAACACCTGAGGTGCGCAAGGAAATATGTCAAGACTAACGCCTTGTAGTTACTTGAGTCCAGTTTGTGGGTATCTCCATGGAAATTAAGGATCCCTGGTGCGTGCACGAAAATCGACCTTGCGGCTCGTAATGCAACATGCTTAGTGTGTCCAAAGACACACTTCATGCACATATTCAATTGCTGAAGCAAACAAGGTCACACTATGTTTTGTTTCAGTGTATTTAGCACGCTAACCCTTTGTTTTAGTCAAGTGTGATCGATGACACGCTCAGTGTGCAAGTTAACACAGATTAACACGCTAAAGTAAAACAAAATGTACCTTGAAAAATATAAGCCTTCATGCCAACTTCCAGTGAACAAACAACAAAATTCCCTGCTCTTTTTGCACTTTTGCAATGAAAAGGTAAAACATTTGATCGCCAGCTTTAGGCAAAAAATGTCCACCGATAAAAAGTAAACAAACAAGCACTTGAAATTCTCTTCTGAGACTTCTGCTGTAGTGCAGATGATATTTCTTGCCTAAAACAATGATCTCGAATGAATCCACAAGTCTTAGAAAAACCTTCAGTACAGTGAAACCTGTATTAAGCGGACACCCTCGGGGAATGCTGTAGTGTCCACTTAATACAGGGTGTCCACCTAATACAGGTTTTGATAGATAACGTCATATGAGGTGTCAAATGCCATTCAAATGAACAATGGAAACGTTTAGAATACTCCCAGAGACTGTGACGATGTACGTTTTGCATTAATTTCTTTATCAAAGTGGACCAATTGATCATAGTACCATAAACATAGATTGCAACTCAAATTTGAAGAAATCAGACGACTGAAACAAGCTCTATACAAACAAAACGAAAAAGAAAACAATACTGTACTGTGAAACTAATCAAATAAGCTCGCCAAGTCATGTTTTTTAATGTGAAATCGAAAAAATTGTGGGTGGCAATTGGAGGCAATCTTTCGCATTTCCGGTGTCTAGCGTGTTGGGTGGTGGAATTTGATTACAAATGTCTGTTTAATACAGGTTGGCAACAATAGAAATGACCATTTCACGTACTTTTTAGGTGTCCGCGTCCGCTTAATAGAGGTGTCCGCTTAATAAAGGTTTCATTTAAAGAAAATAAGGGAAATAAATTTGGGGACTTCGGCTAGTGTCCGCTTAATAGAGGGTGTCCGCTTAATATGGTGTCTGCATAATACAGGTTTCACTGTATTATAATCATGACTGTTTCCCCTTGCTTTTAAAAATGTTAGGTTACTGTTGTATGTATTAGGTCTAGAAAAAACTTTTGATGTGTGTGAAAGCGAGAGGTTTCAGATTACATGTGACATGTATCGATTTGTAACAATCGAAGCAGTAGTGTTTTGTCTTGCTACATTGACGGGACACTCAGAAATTTCTCAGATCATTTATTCTGTGTTATCTTTGTCTTTTTTGTCGTGTGCTTTGCGGTTTTATCCCATCGCAAAAACATTACAGTTAAAACCAGAAAAAGATTCTCGGCAGCTGTATTTCAATCTTTCTTCAACCTGTCACATGAGAAGAACGCAAATATGTACATCTACCTTCACAGGCTATGCTCCAAAAGTAAACACACTTTCTACACTTCAAAAGATAGACTTCATAATAATAATTTTCTAGCTTAAGTTTTATGATTCATCAACAACTTGGTTATATTGATGTGTTAGCTCATGTTATGCGGTCGAGGTAATTCGTTCAGTATTATTTCTACCTTAAAATTGAAGGTGCTCTCAAAGAAAGCTAAAAGAAATACGTTTGTGATGTTTGGGAAAAAAAACAGGCTCCACTTGAGCCGAAAATTCAAAGAGTCTGGTTTAAATCCTTGACTCCTTTGTAGAAAATGTTTCAGCTTTGTTTTTCTGATCATGAAGCTGACTAATTATTTACTGATAAGAGCTTTGGCTTTCAGATAAGAATGATTGTACGATGATTGTGTTACAATAATGTTACTTTCACTTCTCATCCAGTAAGTTTGCATGCGATGTACATGTAGCACACTAAGTTGCTCGCTTGAGTTTGGTGTCTTCTTGCACGCTAGCTTTTGTTGTCAAAAGTTAACACACTTTCCGTGTTAGGCTGCTCACGCTTCATTGTTCTATGATGCACCTTTTATTGTTTTTAGTGTGTTATAATTATGAGACAAAAGCATAGCCTCATTAAAGTGTGCTCTAGTGTGCTTTGTAAGCATGTGAAAGTCAATTTCTTTTGCTTAAAGTGGAATTGTGGTGTGAGCATGTTATCACCTTTGTCCCTGAAATCATATGGAGGATCACATATTATGTTTTCATGTTCCTTTGGCCCATTTTTGGTCCAAGAACTACCATAGAAATTCATGCAGGAAATGAATGAAATTGAACCTGATATGCTTCCTGGGGGGGGGGGGCCTCTGGATTTCAAGTGACAGGGATGATCGAATGGAGGCAAATATCAAAACCCAAAAAAATCCCTGCACCAAAATTTAACTCCCCAAAAATCCGAAACCGAATTTCCGAACCATAAAAATTTTCCAGAAAGCATTAAATGATATAACACGAAAATAGGACCATTTAGTTTTGAACACCCAAAAAAGTCCCTTCTTAAAATCAAGCTAGTACCCCAAAAGATTCTTGCCAAAATTTTCCTACCCAAAAGCATCCCGAACTGAAAATTTCAAACCCAGAGAAATCTTTCAAGTGTTGCTGTCACTTGAAATCCAGAGTATCCCCCTCCCAGGATCTGCTTGCAAGATAAAAAGAATTAAAACCCCCCAAAATTTGCAGTGATCAACAATAACTCTTAGGTGTAAGCGGCCCTTACCTAAATAAGGTGATTTCTGTAACTGCCTTATAACAGTGTCATACACACTTGCGATGCAAGTTTGAAAGGGAGGACTTCTTAGGGCCACCAGATCTACTGCAAACTTCAAGAAAAGGACGGTGAAAACAAGAACGATTTGTGATTTAGTTAGAGACTAAAATTAAACCCAAAAGATTTTTCTTGAGCAGTTATAGTAAATGAAAATGCATTAGAAAGTGGACTGTGGAGAAACTAACTGTAGGCAAGAATCCTTCAGAAATACATGAAACATCAAGTCTTTATAGTTATACTTTATTCAAAGACATTTACATTTAAACATGATACATATTTGAAACAGAGAAACACAAGGTTATCCCTATAAAAGGTCCTGTGAAAAAAGTACATGTAAAAATTGTTAGTGTAGGTACAAAATGGTATAGTGAGAATGATAGGTAAGGTGAAAATGTTTACAGTTTAAATAATTATGAGCTATTATGTCAATAAAGGTTCATCCACCTTTTTAAGCCTTTTTTAAATTGTTTTTGAGATTTGGATGTTTTGTGCTGTGTGCTGTGGTCTTCGTTTTTGAGTGCTTCCTTTTTGAAACTACCCCTGGGCTGTTTTGTTTTAAAGGTAAAGGTTTGATGAATGCTGAAAAAAGTAACCAGCTGACTGAACCTATTTTTGGGCCCTTTTCTATGAAAATTAGCCATTCGTAATTAATTTAGTGTTAAACCTTCCAGATCATTATACGTTTTTGGGAAGCTGCCCGCCTACATGTATCCCTCCCCTTGGCCAACATTAACACTAACTTTTCAAGGGTAAACTGTTGGCTTAGTGGAGGGGTAGGCAGGCAGTTCTGGCCCAGAAACATATAATGACCCAAACGTCCTTCTGCATTTTGTTTGATAATACGTTTCTTACATGTACACAGTATGTAAACTGTTTCATTTTTTCCTTAACTTCCAACAGGCAAGAAATGGTTGCTACATTTTATATGTACTGGTACATGATTGGTGTTGTTTTAAGCACTGGATGCAGACAGACGTGCATGTAAGTGTATTTCAGGTTAGTGTGTCAGAGAGTCTTTTAAAATTAATGCTTTTAAAGGATAATTAAATTTTTTGTCTTAAAAATGCGATTCCAGGTAGAGGACTTAGATTAACACTGGAGAAGTGTATTCTCTTTTGAGAAGTATTTCCCTAGTCTCAGCCCCTTACCATTTTTTAATCTCCAAAATTTAACGAATGTTTTGTTCACCATGAATTGCTTTGCAGGAAAATTTGACAAATGTTTTAACGTTGCTAACAACCTACATGACGATTGTATGAAGACCTATGGTCTGTGGAGACCTGTGATGGATGGAGCCAAGGCCCCAATTACACTGCCAATTAAAAAACAGACTACTCACACAATGGCAACTTAACATTCTACACTACAGCAGACTATGGTGCACTATACTTCAGGTGCTACCTAATCAAAGCTACACAATAGCGTACATGTACTCCAGTCTTATAGTGGCTATGAGTCTCCAACTTACCAAGAACCATTCAATAATTCTAGTCCCTATGGAAGAGACCTTGCTGCACAAACTACAGTCTACTCAGGGGGTTCATTAAGGGCCGGGCACCTGGCAAATTGACCGGCTGTGAACACGACTTTGCCCGGCTGCTTTACATCTCAAAGAACTTCTTTTTAATACAAGGAACAATCAAAAACAGTTTTAAGTTACAATCGTGAGTCTTATCGAGTGTAAAACATACTTTGCCGTGCAATTTCCACTTTTTTACACGCGGCATGAAATCCCCTCGTTCGTTATGTGTTAAAAAGAAGAATCGCCCGATAACACATTGTGAAAAGAACTGTGCTTCATAAGCGACCACCTGAAATGTATCAGTGTTGCGAGCACGTGAGCATGGCAGCCCAGAAAAGAACGTGTTCGATAGCAGAATACTGATTATTTTTCGGCTTCAACCAAAGGGCCTCCAGTAGAGAAAAGGCCAAGAGGTGAGTAGACTTCTTTGTGATTTAACCTTTTACTTGCCTGTGTATATTGAATGGCTCAATTATCATGTTCAACGAAGCGAAGCGTCATTTGTTTTCGTTTTATGGTTTACGCCAATGAATTAATTTTCGGTGCGTTCACGTTAAAACAGTGCTCCTCCCATCTAGTCATTGAAATTTTAAAGATAAGTTGTTAAACTAATACTTTTGTGATTCAAATCATGATTAAATTGTCTAGAAAAGTTATCTTTTTTTGGTTGTTGAAAGTCATTGTCTGCAGCTTCAAAATGCAGGAAAACACATCCCTGCGACTATAGAATTTCAAAATTTTCCGGGGGAGCATGCCCCCAGACCCCCCTTGGGAGCAAGGCCTGGAGGGCCTTGCCAATTCTTTGCCCAGGTGTCAAACTCAGTTGCCCTCCTGTTCAAAACCTTAATGAACCCCCTGTCTACTGAGAGTAGATCAAGGTACCTGCAGATACCTGACTGCTACAAACTTTCTAATGGCAGGTTTGATGTAAAACATTTTTTACCAGTATTCTATTTCCATGTACTAGTGCTGAACTGCACGGATGCAACGTACAGTAATTACCAGCTGTACTCTCTAGGCTATCAATCAAGACCTTGTGACATCTTTATGAATCTACTCAGCAGTAGCCTGCCTTTCACTTACTTTCAGTAAGGCAAACAGGATGCAGTTGCACCAAACTGCTGCACAAGGACTCTCCCTTTTTCTTTTAGTGACCTATCCTTGCAACTAATAAACCACACTACCCTCTCGGCAGTTTGACGACAATAATTTTCCCCACGGCGGTACACATTCAAAGAAGAGGTAGACTATTTTCAGAAAACCTTAACTTTATAAACAATGCCTTACAGACTGCAAGCCCTAAACTGCAAGCCCTGGCCCTGAACTATCAAAGTCCCGAAGCACCCTACAAAAATAACAAGAAAGAGAGAAAGATATGCAAGAAATAACCTGTCAGCTGAGTAGGCTTTCGACCCCATAATAGTACTGATGAGAGTGTGGATGTAGATCTGATATGCATCGCTGGACCATTTGCTAAGTATCTTGATGAGGTGATCTGGTAAGCCATAAGAGGCTGCTGAAATGACTGTGCCAATGCAGAAGTTATGACCAATGTAGCAACCAGGGACCCCAGCAGCGGAGAGGGTGGATTGAATACCAGATATCAGCAATTGTCAATTCAGATAGAATGAAATGTGGGCCAGACGTTGAGCCACGGAAATGTATATACTGGGTAAGGGGGCTCATGGGGTAGAGATTATGTTTCTCAGCACCAATGTGGATATAGCAACCTTTGCGAAAGGGGTCCATTGTAGAGTACTTAATGTTAATGTGCACATCGCTGACAGCAATGTGGATGTTGGGATTGAAGTGGGAATTGTCGGTGAACTCACCAGTACATAAGATACCCAAAAACCCAAGACAGCAGGCAGCCCAAAGCATTGTATGGTTGTAGTCAGAGAAGTTCAAGGACTGGGAAAAAATGTGCATCAGCTCGATTATGATGGGTTGGTGTTGACACTTATTAGAGCTTTGGTGACGTTTGATACCCTGCAATACAAGGTGTAACTGAAGGCAACCAACCAGCAGTGAAGGGACCAGATTTCTAAAAGATAAACCTTTATGGATGAATGCTGGGAGAGCATTGGCAAGATGGCAGTGGAAAAGGATGAGCACGTCTTCACTGGCTGATAGCTGATCCAGATAGGCTATTGTTCTGAGCACAGACATTCAAGAAGCAGTGTTAGACAGAGGCATAAACTTTCCAAGTAGAAGGGGCAAGACCCAGAAGCACATAGAGGTGGCATTTATCTGCCTGTAAATATCCAAATCCAAGAGGAGCAGCTGCAGAATCTGGGTTGTACTCAATTGACTGAGGGACCTGTGTAGGAAGCCATTTGACTGAAAACCAGTGACCCTGTAAAACTGCTGCATAACCAAGAGCTCCAGATGCATCTGAAGGAACCTCGAAGTAGGGCAGTGGAGCCCACTGAAGGTACTGAAGAAAGCTGCAACCATTCCAAGACTTGAAAACTCTTGCCACCAGGCTAGGTCAAGAAAGTACTCCTGATTGAGACAAATCGGGTGGTCATCGCGGCAAAAAGCTCATAGCAGGTTGATCATTCAACACAAGAAAGAGTGACCTTGGAATATGACCTTGCAGGCATGCTGAAGGTGACCTATTAGAGACTCCAGTTGCTTGCTTTTACACCATGACTTTTGTGACCATTCCTCCAACAAGGCAGTTATACTATCAAATTTGTCCTGAGGAAGGCATACAATGTACCTGCAGATTAAGAGAGTCCAGTTCAATGCTTAGGATTGTTAGGCACATCTGCAGCCCTTCGTGTTTGTCTGGATGTAGGGGATGCAAAGCTTATAAAAACAGTCAACAGACTTGTTCAGATTGTGTTTAGCGACAGAAGAGCCAGGAGGGCCAAGAGTGTAAAAGTCATCAACTACGAGGTAGTGCATCAGGAAGGTGACATAAAAGGCAACTAAGTGTTAAAACGACTTTGAAAAGCGTTGAAGCTGTTAGTAAAACTGTGAGAAAGTATAGCTTACCATTAGAAGCATTTGAGAAACCATTAAAGGTATTAGTCCAGGTCGTTGAAAGTTGTTGGAAATTTCATCCCAGGACGTTCAAAGCATACTACAAAGTCATTAGCTTTGCATTCTAGGACGTTCAATGAGTGAAGCCTTAGAAGTTCTTTTTATTATTCTGTCCTTTGAAAATAATTATAATCATTAGGTAATAGACTTTTAAGTGGCTTTATCGGTTTGTTGTCATCCAAAAATTTTGCTACCATGGCAATGTGATATAACGCCTTCTCCTCTCTATAGGAATCAAATTTCATGACCTTTCTTGCCTTTTTCATCAGTAGCTGAAAAAACTGATAGTTGGGGACCACTTAAGTGGCAATTGCCTTTGTCAAAGGTGGCCGTTAACAAGAAGCAATTAAAATAAGTGGCCATTGTAGAGAGTGTCCCCAGTGGGTTTTTTGGAGCCTGGGATTTGGGATTTTAAAGAAATATGGAAGGGGGATTCGGGATTGTATTTATGGATTGGCCGCGGGATTTAGCGTTATTACGAAGTGGGATTCAGGAAATTGTTGCCTTAAAGCGCCGAGATCGGGGATTCCAGATGGTGAAAATTTTACTCTCATACTTACAACCCCCTCTTTGAATAAATCCTGGATCCGCCCCTGCGGTCTTAGGTGATAGGAGAAATATTGAAGACTCGTGCGCCTGCTACACAGGCTATAATAATATTACGATGAGGCTTGGACATCATAATGTGATGTAATGCAATTAAAAGATTTTACCGAGATTGTGATTGCGATAAACTTTTGGGATTTCGGGATGAAGGGAAAATTTTGGTCAGTATGGCAGGATTGAAGATCCCTATTGGGGATGTACCCACTGTAGAGAAGTGGCCATTGTGGGGAGTTGGACATTAGTGGAGGTTCAACTGTAGTTTGAAACCAACAGCTTTCAAGAGGAACCAGATGTCATATCGACCACCACCATCACCACAAAAAAACATCCTTCTTCACAGTACAACAGTTGCTTTGTATGTTTTTTGTGCATAACTGAATCCTGTATGCAGGGTTTATTTTAGAAATTAGCCAACGAGGGTCAAATGGGCCCCCTTCTGTAATTTTAGGGGGCCCTTTTTCAAGAAAGGGGGTCCCCCAAAAGGTATTTGAACTTATTTGTACAGACTGTTCCATGAGAAACGAACGTTTATTGAAATCATCATAATTTACAGACTTGCAAGTACTGAACATGAGGTAAAATGACTAATTCTTTTCAAACGTAAATGAAAAGTTTCTTTCAAAAAAACAGTCCTAATCCCATTTGACGCAGCAATGTAAATTTTATGCGGCATATTAATTTTTTTTTCCACCTTGCAGAAATCCTGCAAGGCTGCGCTCTAGAATAAACCCTTTGTATGAGCCAACGAGCCATCCGAGCGAAGACACTCGGATGGCGACGCAGCAGCAGAATAGAGCCATGCAAGACTCGGCTGTAGGCAGAAAAATTCTCGATTGAGCTTCAAAAAGTGTAACCTCATGTAATGTAGATTCCCCTGAGACCAAGTGGTGTGACAGTTTAAGCCAATCAAAAGGCGGCAAACTATAGTTGGCGCACATGTGTTCTTTCCTCAGCGGCACGCAAAGACTGAACTTGAGTGTGGTATGCTGTTATTGTTTATTCACCAAAATCTGGCCCCGGCAGTCAAGGAAAATGAAAACTTGATGCATTGTATTAATTTGGGGGGCCATTAATGTAAGGTTTTAACGAAGAGAAGCTTGTAAAACAACAGTTTAATTTTCCATGTGAAACAAGCAAACGGATCAGATTACACCAGGAGATAAGGAAAGCTTGATACGAAGAACATATAGTCGCTTCTGTAGGAAAATCTGATGTTGGGGAAAAAATCTAAAAAAAAAAATCTAAAAAAATCTAACCAGCAAATGGAAAAATAAGAATAAAAAAGAATTACAAGCCTAAAGCGAACGACGAAGGAAAAGAAAACAACGCTTTTTTTTTCGAAACCTGGCCGAAGTGAAAACAGAATACCGACGTGCCGTACATCGCATGTCCTTGAAAACATTTCAAGTAGCGCAGCGAATCATTCTAAAATTCAATCGGGAACTCGACAAAAAGCCTCGGGAAATTTTAGAGGAGGTTTAAATGATTAAACTGCACAAATATTTATATCTACAAAGTGAAACCGAACCGACACTAATTTTGTAGTGGTAAGAGAAACGATCATTTTTTAAATTTCCCCCTAAATATTACCGATCGCTTCCTCTGCAAGCTGGTTTATTCTTTCAAAAAAGTATGCCTCATGACACTTCAAACTTTTATATAGCAGGTTCGTAAAGCCACAGCAGTTTCGAGGACTGACTCTTCTCTGAACCTAGTTTATACTTGCATAGCACCTCAGTTTTAAGGAAATAATCCTTTCAACAAGAAGGGACCAAGAAACTGTCAAATGTTGGAAAAAAGGAATCCATTCCTATGCAAAATACGCATGATTTGCTCCTTGGCACTCTATCGATAGGTATACCTAGTAATAGTAAAATAACCTAGAAACTCTCAAATTATCAATGATGTACTTGCTTTGCTTAACCTTTGGTTATTTCTTTTTCAGGCAGAAAAGAATACTAAAGATTTGTCTTGAACAGATGTTCATGAGTGGCTCCAACATTAGAGAGGCAACTGATCTGAAGGATGTCATTACCTCAGGGAATTAGAGATCACCAGTCATCAGGTTGGTTGGTGGACCTTTATTGGTAATAGCGGAACGCCATAGCTAAGAAAATCTATCCATCCGAGAAAATTTTGGTTATCACATGATCATACACCAACCGCTCGACCATCCATCTCACACTTTCGAGCTATAAGTAGTTTGGGAGCCCAGGTGCAACCTGATATTGCACATTCATGTTGTGATAAATTGACAGCTGTCAAAACAGGGTATCTGATGACCAGTATCACCTGACCGTATTGAGGGCTCAGGTATTGACCCAGCGAGGTCGAGTATTTTTTGAAGTTATCCGCTGACAAGTTGCTAGTTTTCAAAATTAATGATCCCAGAATCAATTTCAATTTTTTTAAAAATGCGTAGGAAATAAGTTGTGTTTATGAGCCACACTATTAAAATTTTAATTTCAAACTGACCTTGGATGCAAAAATTCAGCCAGCCATTACAGGCAGGGAAGGCAGTTGCTTTTGACTTTTCTCACCATGGTCACACATTGGTCAGGCTCTACGCCCAATTTTTATGTTCTGATTGGTGGGCTGTGAGTTCATGCGGTAAATGCTGCATCTGGAAACTGTCTTGTTTACTGATAGCTGAGGGTGACAGAGTTTTGTGTCATCTTGTGATGTTTTTAACTCTTTTTCCACTGCACTTACAAAATGAAAATTAATACATCTGCCATCAAGATTCTTCTGTTTTTCTTGGCTGATTTGTTTATTGGGTTTTTGTTTGAGAAGTGGGCCTCTTGTCAAAGTAATCGGAAATCTGATTTCGGATGGCATCTGATTGTTTTATAAAAATTAATGCGCTACTCACTTCACCTTGCTTGATGTGTATTTTTAAGAGGGTTGAAAAGTCTCAAGTGATTCTGGCCTGACTTGATGGCTTTCAGGAGCTGCATCTTGACTGGTAAGCCTGAGTAATTATTGTATTTGATGTTTGTTTTTTTTTTCTGCTTTCATGAAGTCAAGCATAGTTTAAATAAGCTGCTAGTTAATGCACGTTTGTAAGATTTGAGACAATGATCTGACCAAGCAGGCATTGATGCCGAAAGAGACGAAATACACTGTACAAGCTCTGGTAAAAACACTTGCTTGGGAGGTTACACCAAAGCAGAGGAGTGGATTCTCTGGCATTTCTCAGAGAATGACATTGTGTATGCTGTCCAAGAGCAAGACAGTTGGAGACGACTTACAGTAGACCGATTATGAGAATGATGATTATCAATGGTTACCTGCTAAATTTAAAAATGGATTTAGTTTTGGAAATGTTTGCTGACTCAGGCGTGGAAGTCATTGAATGTGTGGTACAACGGGCCTGGGGTTTTTTCTCGTAGGAGTAAATGTTAAAATTAATGTGGCAATTTGTCTTGAACAGGGTGGCTCCAACAATAGAGAGGCAGCTATATGTTAAAGGACGTCATTACCACAGGAAAGATTGATTGATTAGGTTCGTTTGTAAACCTTCATTGGTAATACTACTAGCATAGCAAAATAGAATGTAACTTAAGTAAATTGGGTGGTATTTTGATAAAGGACTTCTCCTGGTTAAATTGGGTTTTTCTGATCATACAATGTATATAGATATAGTCACTTCTATTAGAGTCTTAAGGTCTATAATGTTGTCAGTATCTGAATGTTATGTGTTTATCCTTAATGAATGATGTTATTATTATTATTATTATTGTTATTATTATTGATATAAATATAAATAATACCTCTGTTTTATAAGTATTGGCTCGTAATTGAACTGATAAATAGAATATTATACAGTGGAACCTCTTCTTTCAGATACCTCTATTCAAGGGACACCTCTATTCAGGGGATTCAAAATTTGGCTCCAGGCAAATATTCTTATAATCTTTTCATCTGTTACATCTGTTGAAGGGACTCCTCTATTCAGGGCATGCAAAATTTGGCCCCAGGCAAATAATTCTTAATGTTTTTATCTGTTGCATTTGTTGAAGAGACACCTCTATTCAGGGGACACAAAATTTGGCCCTAGGCAAATATTCTTATAATGTTTTTATCTGTTACATCTGTTGAAGGGAGGATGCAAAATTTGGCTCCAGGCAAATATTCTTATAATCTTTTTATCTGTTACACCTGTTGAAGGGACTCCTCTATTCAGGGGATGCAAAATTTGGCCCCAGGCAAATAATTATTCTTATAATGTTTTTATCTGTTGCATCTGTTGAAGGGACACCTCTATTCAGGAGACACAAAATTTGGCCCTAGGCAAATATTCTTATAATCTTTTTATCTGTGAAAGGTTTGAACCCAGGAGTCATTTCAAAAGGTTGAGTTTGATCGTCTGGGTGAACGTAGTCCTGAATAGGACTGTTGTTGTTGAGAGTGACTGACGTTTCGACAACCTGTGCGGTAGTCATCTTCAGAGTCAAAGTGAGTCGTGTCACGTCTGTTGATGGTATTATACTCTGGTTATTGATCTGATTGGTCAATTATGTCGCAATGTTATTGGTCGTCTGTCAGTTAAGCCGTGATGTTATTTGCTATGAAGACTCATAATCAGTGATTGGTGCGTTTAGATCCGTCTATTGTCACAGTTAAACAGTCTTCTATTGTTAGTCAAATTGTCAGTTCTCCAGTTGTTCTCTCGTAGTTAGTTTTGCTTGATCTCGTCAATAAGTCGTTTGTACGGCACTGGTAACTATTGGCTATGATTCAGTGGCGTTTGTTCGAAGTTAGTAAACCAGCTTTCTAAAGTAAGACGTTGATAGTAGTCTGTAGAATACGTTATACATGTCGCAGAGTCCCAGTCAATTTGATGTTTCGTCTTTAAATGGTGCTCAGCAATGTGATTGTTGACGTCACCATTCCTCGTCGCACGTTTGTGTTCGGTCAGTCACGTGCTTAGGTTTCTGCCGGTTTCACCAATGTAAGAAGCCTGGCAGTCACAACATTTGATCTTGTATACTGCTCCCTGTCTGTCCTCCGCTTTGTCTTTGTCCTTGACATTAGTAAGCAGTCGCCGTAAAGTGGTTATCGGTTTGTGCGCAACACGTATATTGTAAGGTTGTAATATACGTGCAATAGTTTCAGAGGTGCCTCTGATGTACGGTGGGGGAGAAATGAATGCTTGACAAACGAACCCCAAAGGACATCTGCGGGGAGGCTACCCCACCCCCTGCTTTCGCATCTCCTCTCACATGCCTCTCGTGCGTCTACTTTTCACGATTTCCCCCAAATGCAGAGCTTGCTCACAGGCTATACCCTGAATAGAGGTTCCACTGTAGTAATGTTTCAATAATGTAGTAATGTTTCAAGAATTTCTGGGGAAGCATGCCCCAAGAAAAAAAAACACCCACGAAAAGGGGGACTTATGGGCCCCTCATTGATACAGCTGTTTACACATTTTTACCGTCTCTAATTTAACCAGATGGCTACTTGAAACCCCTGACTTTAGATAGTTTTATCCTGTTGCTAATGTTTTGTGTTTTTTTTCTTCCAGGTCAGATGCATATGCCACAAACAGACTGGATCAAGTCTTCAATGTTAAGAATAGAGGTTATCTTCAGTACTGTAAGGGCTGCATAGTTTGCTTTGTAATCCAGCTCTTGAGTGAACCAGATAAATAAAATGTGGCTGGCTTGTTCAAAAGACAATTACTTATCTTATCCAGGACATTACATTAAGGAAGTTAACAATAGAAGATATTTTTAAGGGGTCGGTTTGCGTGCGCGCACCCAGTAGTTTACTACATCATTCACACGATTCAAGGTGTATGGAGTTTCCTTTCTCCACCGTTTTTTTGCCACAAGACTCATTGATAAAACTTTGTTGGAAATTAGAAAGTAAAAAAATAAAAGGCAATAGTTTCCACTTCTGATGATCCTTGTCAATTCCACTGTATTTGTTATGGAGAAGTTGGTGTTCAAAACAAAATAATGATGTTTGCTTAATTTTCCAAAAAGTAAGTTTTTGAAGAAAATCTAGAATATGATCTCAGAGCAGTTAATTGAGAAAAGAGATTGGATCTATTTACAGTCAGATTTTGATGGGTAAATGCAATTGACTAGACCCTAAACCATTTTAGGAAATAACAGTCTGTGTTTGAGGCTCAAGAAACCATCCAATTCACTGTCTTCACAAAGTGAAGGAAAACGTTCAAAACACTTAACTGTGTGCATCTTGACAACTAAGCATAATTTGAGCAACTTTAGTGGATGTCACTCAACCTACAATCCATTGTAGGTGTTGAATAAACACTGCTAATTTATAATAAATCCTAGTTTATTGTGTGTCTAAACATTTGGCTTGAAAATTAATCATGCCAAATAGATTTAGCAATTTATTATTCCTGGATAAGTATTAGTTTGTTTTTGATCAGTTTTGCCATAGTTATGTTATAGGTATGAGCTAAGTTCTGCTAGTTTACAGCAGTTTTACATCACCCCCATTTGCAAAATTGCATTGCAAAGTCATTGTCAAAGAACTACACTGTCAATGACCCAATAGTGCCAATCTTTTAATTTAAGCTCACAATCGTTGTGTCAGCAGCATTAATTTGGTGAAAGTTTGGCTAAAAAAGGAAACATTATTTTTGACAAAAAAAGGCTTTAATTTTGGCCACAAAAAGTAATAATGTACTGCAAGCTTACATGTACACTGATGTGCATTGGAGTTTCATATTATTATTCAGTCAAGTCATTTTCTTGTTCAAAAGAACCTTACGTACACTTCACTGCACTTAAACTGTTTTGAAAAAGGATAACAACAGAAAGCCATGAATTTAGTTTAGAGTGTTGCTGAAAAGAAAATCTCCAACTCAAATGGCAGTCTCTGAACTCAACAACTCCAGAATTTTAGCCCAAAATATTGTTAAGCCTTGCACTTCATCAAACAACAACTTTGTAAAATATTAAAATGGGCTGATAACTAAAATATCATTATTAATTTTGAAAATTTGAAATTTGAAAACTATTTCAAATTTTAAACTTTGTTAGCACTGTGTTTAGAACTTTGTTTAAAGTTCTCATGATTTGATTTTCACATGGAAGATAAAAGATGTAAACCTGACTGTAGGTAAGATCAGACATGCAATCTACATTATGGCTTATGCAGCCAGCATCAGTAATTGACAGTCTTGCTGATTGACTACTTGACTGGCTAACTGACTGGCTTAGTGACTGTCTGACTGTCTGACTGATGTTCTGACTGAATGACTGACTAGCTGACCAACTCATTTACTGGCTAATTGACTGACTGACTAACTGACTGAATGACTCAGACTAACTAACTGACTGGCTGGCTGACTGACTGACTGATTGGTTGACTAACTGACTGACTAACAGACAGACTGGTTGACTTACTGGCTGGCTGACTGACTAACTGACTGACTGGTTGACTAACTGGCTGACTGACTGACGGACTGTCTGTTTGACTGACTTGCTGACTGACTGACTGCATAGCTGACTGGTTGACTGAGGGAACAAAAATTTATACAGGCTGAATGATTTGTTGCAAGAAAAAAAATGACTGGTTGGTAGGATAGTGACTCTACTGTCTGAGCCGGGGCTAATGGGATGACACAGTGACTGAATGATTTAGAGCTGAACGTTTGACTGTGAACTTAGGACGTTCTAAGCTACCATGCAGTAAATCATAAGTTACCCCACTTTAAATCCAATATGGCAACTATGTAAAACCAATATTTCTGTAATCTAGGATGGCTTGTTTTCTAACTACATGATCATTAAATATTACTTCATGGCCCATTTTGTCCAAAAAACAAACAAAGAGGAAATTTCCAAATTTTGACCAATATGGCAACTATTTAAAATTGATTTTTTTATCGTTTAGGGGGGCTTATTTTTAACTAGGTGATCATCAGACATTATTTTTAGGCCTAATATGACCAAAAACAATCAAATGAAAAATTTCTATTTTGGACCAAACTCATGGGTTATATAAAAAACCAACGTGGCGACTATGTAAAATGAATATTTTTTAAGTCTAGCAAGGCCCTTTTTTTACTACATGACCATCAGAACATTATTTTCCGGCCTTATATTTCCAAAAACCAACAGAGAAAATTGTCAACTTTTGATCAAAACATGGGTTAGCCCATTTGAAAAAATTCCTTATATGGCCACTATGTACAACCAATATATTTTTAGTCTAGGAGGGCTTGATTGCTAACTAGATGATCAACAAATATTATTTAAAGGGCAATTTTCGTCCAAAAACAAACAAAGAGGAAATTTTCAATTTTTGACAAAAATCATGGGTTAACCCCTTCAAAAAATCTCAGTATGGCAGCTTTTTAAAATCACAAATCTTGGCCTAGGAGGAACTTGTTTTCCAACTAAATGATCTTTTAACATTAATTTTATTCAGGTCCATTTTGTCCAAAGGCAAAAAGGAAATTTCCGATTTTTGACTAAAAAAAAAAAAATTTCAATATGGCGAAATTATTGATTTTTTTTATCATCTAGGAGGGCTTGTTTTTTAACTAGATGATCATCAGACATTATTTCTTGGCCTAACATGTCCAAAAACAAACAAATGAAAAATTTCCAGGTTTGGATTAAACTCATGGGTTAACCCCTTTAACAAAAACAATATGGCCACTATATATGTAAAATGAATATTTTTTATAGTCTAGGAAGGCGTTTTTGTACTAAATGGTCATCAAACATTATTTCAAGGCATATTCTGTCCAGAAACAAACAAAGAGAACCTTTCCATTTTTTTTACCGAAATCATTGGTTAACCCCTTTACAATGATCCAATATGGCAACTATGTAAAATCAATAATTTTATAGTATTGAAAGGCTTGTTTTCTAACTAGATGATTATCAAATGTTATTTCATAGCTTATTTTGCCCAAAAACAAACAAAGAAGAAATTTCCAGTTTTTGACCCAAATCATGGGTTAACCCCGTGAAAAAAAGCCTAATATGGCATCTGTTTTAAACCAATATTTTTTTAGCTTAGGAGGGCTTGTTTTCTAACCAGATGATCAACAAACATCATTTAAAGGCCAATTTTTGTCCAAAAACAAACAAAGATAACATTTTCATTTTTTTGGCAAAAACCCTTTGAAAATATCCCAGTATCGATATATTTACAGTTCAAGAGTGCTTTTTTATCTGACAGATGATCAATATTCCTCATTTCTTGCTGATTCCATGTCAAACCGAAATACCTTTTTATTTACTGCTAGACTGAGATATTGACGTATTGACTGGATTTATGATTGAATGAATGACTTGTCTTGACTGTATAGTCTTGGTGGATTGCATGTCTGTGCTAGTTTATTTGTTCGTTTATTTACTGTGAACTTTAAGATGAATCTCAAATCACAGGTAACCCAGTCTCACTATTTCTGTTACGTACGGGTTTTATGTAATTTAAGTAAATAATTATAGAGAACATATGGAACGAAGTTTAGATCTGGAAATGTGCTAGAAAATGGAAATAAAAATGCATATCAAGGAAAACAACAACTCGAGGCATGGTAAGCTTCGTCGATTTTTATTTCCATTTTCTAGTAAATTCAGTTTCTAGACCTAAACTTCGCCCCATATGTTCTCTATATTTACTCATGTTATTTGAAACCCGTACGTGACACAAATACTGCGCCTGGGTTACCTGTGCTCAAATCTGCCTTACATTCGAACGTCAAGAGAAGTAGGTATTAGCTTTTGCCGCCATAAACTATGGGTTCGTTTGAGTCACAACCAAGAAGAAGGGTAGGGTATTGGTTTGGCACGCGAGAAATCACTTCACTATTATAAACCAACTGTGAGAATTAGCATTTTCATCACTTGGGGAGTAAAAGAAGTTCACAGTATTAAGAAAAAAGGTCTTGGATAAAGCTTAGTGTGTAATTTCAGACTGACTTTACCAATGGTTTGTTTATATCGCAAAATGCGCCATAAATGAGTGCGTTATAGTTTCTTGTTATTTCCAGTTTGCTTCAGAATCGTTGTCCTTGTTTGCATGTCCTTGAGATCGTCACGCAAGGCGTCTGACTCTGCGTGACGACCCCGAGGGTCACTTCAAGGAAGACTGCACCATTTTATTTCATAAGAATAAGACACAGTCAAGATATTTTTTGTCTATTTATTTTCTGAAAATCACTTATTTGTGGCGTACTTTGCGTCGACATGCAAGGTTTTTTTTTTTTTTTAAAGATTAGTCTCCATGATTTTTACCACAAAGATTTACCAAGAGTTTATCAGAAACAGAACTTAGCTCTCTCTTGATTTAAACCAGCTAGTACTTTAAGCTCAAAATACGAGTGTTGTAGCGAGTTTGAGAAAGACCTTAAGGTGTTTCGATACAGTTTTTCAGAGACCATACCGATATTTTTCATTCGCCTTACTGCGAATATTGTTAATGTTTTACATTCAAAAGATGCGAAAAAATGTATGGTCCGCATTAATTTGGAAAAATTCCGCATTAATTTGGAAAAAGAATAACATCAAAACAGTGAATGTTTTACTAACGGAGATTTTTGACCGGTTTGTAGGCAACGTTTGCCTTGAAATTTCAAGGTGTTACAGTGAGTCAATCTTAATGAAAGTTTCAGACGTTAGTATGCACATCATAGAGATTACTTGATTAGGTTTAAAAAATTTGTCAATCCGTTGTAGAGATACACAGAAAAGCGCTAAAAATCAAAATTTAGAATAAAGTTGCGCTTAGACAGGTGGTGAGATAATACCGTAAAATTCCGAAAATAAGCCCCGGGGCTTATATTTTTCAAAGGCCCTTTTTGAGGGGCTTATTTTTGGAGGGGCTTATATTCGGAGGGGCTTATCTATGGAGGGAAATTTGAGTTTCAAAATCGATTCGGCTAGCTTTATAGTTGAAAGGAAATTTACCGTTTTTGCTTTGTTGTACTTTGTATTTGAGGGCAATTTCCAAGTACAAGCCCCCGGGGGGCTTATATTTGGTGGGGTGATTTAACGGAGGGTTCTTTGCGTTACGAGTTTGGGGGGTATATTTGGAGGGGCTTATACATGGAGGGGCTTATTTTCGGAATTTTACGGTAGCCTAGTTTTCAGGATCGCATGAAAAAAAAATACACCAAAACTTCCAAGCAGTAAAATATGATATTAAGCAGCATTCTGTCGCTACTTTGGACTAATTTGAGTGATTTAGAACTTTTTTAATAAACAATTTATCACGGCTATTCAATCCAAAAGCATTCAGTGGTGAAAACTTCATAACAATCAGACAGGGATAAAATCACTTTTTAAGACGAATGAAAAATATCGGTATGGTCTCCGAAAAACTCAATCGAAACATCTTAAAATGTTGCTTATCGGAAAAATTATAGGAATTTTCGGGGGCAAAAGTTCTGTTAATGGTGTTGTGAAGTCCTTTTTTGTTTTTCCAAGTTCGCTTTGACACTTGTACTTTGTTGTTGAAGTACTTATGGTTTTCTCAAAATAAAAGGCTCGGACACAGTGAAGCATTACGCGCAGTGTAATGTGTAAAGAAAAGCAATTTGTTTAATTCAATAAATCCTTAACAACATTAAATGCAACAATCTCTTGGTTGGAAAACGGTGTAAGTTAAAGGTTAGTTTATAGTAGCGATATAAACGCAAGCAAAACCGGTACAGCTAAGTTCAGTGAGATCGTCAAGAAAAAAAGCATAAGCAGAAACATGGGAAGACGGAACACAATCATTCTTTTCTTGATCATCACTAATTCACAAAATTAAAGAGCAAGCGCAAGAAGAAATAAAGCGAAATCTTTTGATTTTCTTGTACTTGTGCTTTAAGTGCGTTAATTACTGTTGAGAATAGAAAGAATAAGTGCGTACTTTTTCCTGTGTTTGTGTTTATTCTTGCGCTGTTACGTCCGCACTTAACTTGTGCTTGTGTTTATGTCGCTGGTGTAAACAAGTCTTTACTGCGCGCAATGTTTTGCTGTGTCCGAGCCTTTAGGGTGTTCATCTGATTCACTCAAGTAGTTGGATTACAAAGTAAACAGCACGGGTACTGAAGATAACAATACTTTATTGAAGAAATAAAACTTGTCTCTGTGGTCGATTTATTTACAATAAAAAAAAATATATTTTAAAAAAAAAGTAATCTAGCCCTCCTCGCCCCTGCCGGGTTGCTCCGGCTCTGCTCGGAGTCGGTGTTCATTTTTCTGTCCTCATTTAATATTTCAACTTTAAAATCCTGGTCTGTTTTATCTATTCCCTTCATTCAAGCTGGGGGCAGTTAACACTTAGAAAATTCAGCAGTTTGTTCCCAAGTGGGGTGGGCAACGTAGAAGAAAGTGAGGGTTTGCTCCTCGTGCCCTCAGGGTCTCATTCATTTACGTCACAATACCACACCGGCCTAAATAATTCTCGGTGAATTTGTTTTAGTTGAAGACGCGTATTTACAAAGTCAATATATCGTGAAAATATCCTGAGACTCGGACAAGAAGAAAGAGGGTGCTACAGAGTGAAACTCAGTCTTCAGTGGGTCTCCGTCAGAAACGAAGGCAGAGAATTGAACAAAGAATCGCGCTGGTCTGACTGACCTTCATTTCACAAACTTAACCAAAGAGCACAAGTCAAAAATAATCTCTCCACTGCGAAGCACCTTATACTGGATTTCTCTCGCCCTATTTTAATGTTTAGGTCAAATAAGAGTTAAGGTTAAATAAGATTTTATTCTAACGCCGTTTATTATCATTTATCCTAAAGTGCCGAAGTGTCGCGATTGAGTTTTTGTCTAAATGTTTCGTTCAAAATTCAATATCTAAATTTGCCTGCCCTATTATGAATTAGGATGCCGTTAATTAAAATAATTGCCGAATAGATTTCGCCTTCAAATTTCGCCAAAGGGATTAGATCTAGAGCGACTTTGTAAATAAATATTTCATTTAAGTTAAATTTTGGATCATTTTACTTCCAATGAAAATAACGGACAAATTTTCGCATTTTGAAACGAAAAAGGCAATTACGGAAATTAGCGGAAATATATATTTTTTATCCTATAAAGTAAAATAAAATGTTAGCTGGAAAAACTTGGATTTGATTTTTAAGTCTTAATTTATGCAGCTAGCCGCGATGTTTATCCGCATAATAATGAAATTTGCCGGAATAGTAATTTGGACCAATTTCCCTGGAGAAGTTTCAGCTGTCGTGACCGGAATGGATACATTACATCAGGTTTCCCACAAAAGACTGGAACTAGTCAAATGCGTTGTTTAAACAAAAAAAAGATAAAGAAGAAGAATCTTCCAGTCCTTTATGGGAAAGCCGTTTTAATATATCAATTGAAGTCACTGCCGAGAAATTAGCTGAAAATTTAAAGAAGACACTAAGCGAAATCTATGCTTATGATAAAAGTTGTTTATATATCATGATATATTTATGCCTAGAACCGAACCTAAAGCATAAAGGTTAAATTAACTTGATTTCTCACACAAGCCAAGGAAATCTATTCTATGTCCCTTTAAAAGAAAGGAGAAGAGTTCCACAGCAGTCTGATTAACCAAGTTAATTTAATCGTAATAATTTGATCCTAAATTAAAACGGTTTAGTTACCTAGGTTTCCGAAGGCTTAAGTAATATCAAAGAGAGGTTAGTCTTTAACATCAACAGCCAAGTTTGTTTGACTGTTGTTTCCATTTGACACAAAAACAACAGACAAAAAAACAGCAGAGGTTGATGTAATATAACATAAGTTTTGATCACTTTTTAGATAATTCAGGTAGGAAATATGAGAATGAAATGACAATTAAGATATTAATTAAATCCTAAATTAAAACGGTTTAGTTATTTTGCTTTCCGAAGGTTTAAATATTGTCAAAGAGAAGTTAGCCTTTAACATCAACAGCCAAGTTTGTTTGACTGTTGTTTCCAGTTGACACAAAAACAACAGACAAAAACCAACAGATGTTGATGGAATAAAACCTTAGTTCGAATCATTTTTAGATAATTCAGGCAGGAAATATGAGAATGAAATGATAATTAAGATAATAAATAATTGATTTGTATATGATTTTTATCCTATGCGATGGTGTGAACGGTTATTTATTATTAGGCCTAAGCAAGCTTGAGATAGACGTGAAATTTTTAGGTTTAGAAGAGAACTCCATTACCAGTTGCCCCCCGTTAGAGAAATTTTTTATGACTATCAGCTCAATTTGATGTCATTTGTAAAAACTGAATCCACCCACGCCACCCCAGTGTGATTCAGTGTCCAGACCTCTGTCCTCGGATCCTCCATTGACACACCTACTCCGTGAGCCGGCACAATGTTAGCACCCCCGTTTTTCATTCTACCGCAGTGGAACATTACCAGACATATTGTTTGCAGGCAAGCACCTTACTGTTTTTTTTTTCTTGGAAAAAGGTGTGGGTAGTAATATGACAAAATGAATGAAGCCCCAAGAACATAAGAAGCAAACTCTCACCTTCCTCCACACTGTCCTACCCACTTGGTAACAAACGGCCAAATCTTCCAAGTGCCCAACTGCCCCCCGCAAGAATTACAGGATAAGATAAAGTTTCCCAGGATTTCTCAGTTGGAATATCTCAGAGGACATCAGAATTCACACCTTCTCAGAGGCAGAGCTTCCACAGCCCAGCAGGGGCGAGGTTGGCTAGACTAAACATGACCTTTCCCAAGTGATGGGCTCCTAATCTTGTGAGTGTGCCACCTTAGATCTGAAATTAAATAAGAAGCTAAAATTTTAAGTAGACAATGCAAGCCATTAGCACTTTAAAAACATAATAGCCCTGCATTACTTGATGTTACGATAAAATTCCCAAAAAGAGAAAGAGTTAGTAATAATCCTACCTTTTCACTAGTTTTTTTTAAAAACGTCTCATTACTAGCTGCAAATAGCAACATGTTGGTTTGCTAACAGGCAAACACCTAAAGTAATAAAAAACAACAACAACAAAAACAAACAAACTGACAACTGATATTTACGAAGGAACTTGTGTAACACCAAGAAATGTGGACGTGCATATTATAAATAATCCGAACATAATTAAAGAGAATGTGATTGTAACCAATAGTCTGCTGTCTTGAATACGCTACTAGGTTTTTTGAAAGCTATTCCAAAAGTTCTTTGTGCTCTCCGATGGAAAAACCGTTGCAAAGATGCAACTTTGTAAGTTGTGAAATCAGTGCTAATTTTTGTTTCAAGAGTTGAACTAGAATGAAAGTTGGCAATAAAAAAACAGACCGGTGATGACCTTGCACACTATTAAATAATTATATCGATGAAATATTAAATAAATTAAATCTAACCTGAATAACGTCCCTGAGTTGAGACGCAGAGCTTTGTATTGCTGAAGGTTAACCCTTACAAGCAAAGTATATTAATTTTTCTATATTTGGAGGTTTTGTTTTGTTTCTAAATGTTTCATTTTTGGTGGTAAACTTGTAGAAGGCAGCAAGAACTTATGCCTTGTGCATGTAGTATGCCAAAAAATTAGATTTGAGAAAATGAACTAAAAACTCAATTTTTTTCTCCGTGGTCCTATATATACAGGTTATCCAAAAAGTATTCAAATTGACTTTTTTTAAAATGCCAATACAGAAATACTTACCTTAGTCTCTGGCTAAGAATGATTTATGCTAGAGAAAGGTCAATTTATGCTAGTTGAAGCCTGGTTAAAGGTCTTAATCGTGCTAATTAATGAGCTTGCTGTTTGTTGTGTAAATATATTATAGGATTATAATTACAATGGCTTCACTTGTCTTGACTACAGTACTACCAGAATTTCTATGGCCCTATAAGTTGACTATTCAAATGCAAAGATTCCATAGAAATTAGAAGAATCATGGTCTTCATAATCCTTGAATTACTTAAGAAACCTGGTAGTTTGCAGTTATATGAAACAATTGTGCAAATGGTCTAATGACAAATGGTAATAATAATAAAAATAGTTATGCAAAGGAAACAATATAAATATTGCCAACTGTTGCAATTTTGGAGGCAAAAAATTTCAAAGTTAAATATGATTTCCTGAATTTTTCCCAGGGTACCTGCAGGCTGAAATGTATGCGAACTATGACATTAATGATTATTTGTGTTTCAGTGCTTAAGTTTGAGAATAAATTGAAATTCTCTGATCAACATTTTTTTACCCCTAGATATTATAAACAACAGGGGCACTCGACGACGGTTTCCTTCAAAATACGTTGAAAACACTTTTTAGGCTATCCAGAGTACTTTTAGATCTCTAGAAATGTATTTTAAGCGGCACTACAAAATTTTTATCTGTTCGGTCATCCTAGGGGAACGTAAGTCTTTGAAATTACAAGGGCTTCAGTATTATTTTTTCCGAAAATTTTAGGTGTAATTAATAACACTTTACGAAAGTGAGAATTTGCCTGATTCCTCTCTCCAACACTAGAATCCGAAAATTTTAGGTCTCCTTTTTCTAAGAAAAATACTGTAACGTGGGTAGTAAAATATGGAAAATTAAACTTCAGAAAATCGTAGGGAATTTATTAGATAAGCTTCGAAAATTGTACATGAATGGAACGTTCATCTAGAAATTATTAGCCGTCCTCAAACAAAAGAAAATTATAGGCAGCGTTTGCTTCTCTGAACAGATATTTTAAAGAAAACAGTCGTTGGGTGCCCCCGAAACAAATGAGGTTTTAATAAAAATTTATGAGTTTTCAGTTTTTAACTGCTTCCTTTGCTTATTAATTTAAGAATAACCCTGCATGCTTAACGATCAATTTGCCTGCTCAAATCTGAAAACAATTTTTCCCAGATTACTTGTCTAAATAAACTTTGCTCTTAACCTGGGAAGGGCAGAAGATGCCTGTCCTTCCATGAAATTTTGGTAGCGAGGTGTTGACTCCTATATACTGGTACTATCAGTAATTTTTTAGCGATAATTATCATTAAAAAAATAAAAACAAATTAATGACCAAGGGATATGTTCACACCTAGCAAGCCCAGTGATGTTAAACAAGATTCCAAAGAGCAGTTTAAAACTACTAGGTTACCTGTTTTCAGCCAAAATTGAATTCATTTAAGTCCCCAATTCAAGTGGGTGCAGACTGGTTAGCCTAAAATTCATCCGATTGCTTCGAGTCATTTTCTCCTCTCAACTGAGGGAGTAATAACGACTCGAAGTAATCGGATGAAATTCAGGCTACAGACTGGTGTGTTAAAATATATTTTTTTAAAAAATTGCTAGTAATTTAACTGACATTTTATGAAAATCAAAATAATGGTAACCTAGATGAATTGAAGCAAGATAGTTACTACACTAACTGTAGTAACTATCTTGCTTCAATTCAGGTAGGTAGGTAGTTTATGGTTGGATTACAATAATATTACTGTCCAGCAAGAGTCCTGGAAACCATTTTTTGTATTTTCAGACCACATTATGTGATTTTCCCTACCCAACTTCAGTTATGAACTGTTGTCTTTAAAAGTGGAATGATAAAATAGCATATCCTATCCGACCTCCGTTCCAGAATGAACAAAATCTTTCTCTACTTCATATATAGCTGTATTTGATATACACCTATTTCAATTAAGGTTGCTCCCGTGAACCATGTTTTATAGCCTGCGGTGCACTATGGTAAACCCTTTTGTAGCAGAAAGTTTAGTCTTGTTGACATTCATGGAAATAATGTCACAGAGACAATTTGTGAAAAAAACGTTCAAGAGAGCTTTCAAGTCAAATGGCTGCTGAAATTTTTAAGCATGAGCGAGCTGAAAAATTTCATTTTTAACATCTCATAGTAAAAAATTAGAAGCCTCTTCTCTTAACAACAGGGGTTTTACCGCCTGATGAAGCTGCGTTTTTGCAAAGGGCCAGAATGCTGGTTATTTCAATGCAACAAATCAACACTATTATTTTTTTTAATGAGTTTTAAAAAAGTTGCCTCCAAAATAGATAAACACGTAATGTTAAGTTATTTATTGTTGTTCAACAGACGCCTTGAATTTGATTTTTTTAAACTCCATCCAAAATTCCCACCTGCACGAGCCAAGCAAACTCGTTGAAAATTTGCAGCATTTGCATATTACCACAGAGAAAAACCTAACCTCAAATCACTGTCTTAAATTAAAAAGCCTAGGATTCAGTGTTTTGAAATACATTAATTTTTGCCTTAACGGTCTGCTGACACAGCATAGAAGCGTCAGCAGCATTTGCTTTCTAGGTTTCTAGGCTCGTTGCGGGCACATAATTTACTAGACTTGCTACAGTTATGCACCGCGGGCTATGAAACATGGATCACGCATCATTCTTCTCTGAAGCAACCGCAATTGAAATAGGTGTATACCTTATGTAGCAATTATGTACATGTAAGGGAATACTCTCACACAAAGACCTACACCCTCCTACTGAAATTTCCAATGAAAGGCAAGATATTTCAGAGAGAAAAAAAATACAATGTAACATCTTATACAAGCCATCAGCTAGCTCACTTATCAAGTTCACCATGACGACCTTGGGAACTGGTGGTAGGAGCCTTTAGCTATCAAGGAAGGCACAAGGAGGTATCCATGGCAACCTGCAAGCAGCAACTTTAAAAGTGGCCGCACTAATTATCACACTGATTTAATCATCAAACTAATAAAAAACTAAAACCTTTGCTTCAAATGTGACCTTCTGTAAACTTAACATTGTTTGACTCCCACTGTAGAAAGCGATGACTGGTGTGATGCTATGACTGAATTACCCATAAAATAATGTCTGTGGAACAAACATAGAAATTTCATACTAATGACCTATCACCTAGGTCGCATATCTGATTGGTTGAGTCGTGAGGTAAATTTGCCTCAGACAAAGAGAAGTACTTCCCAAATCCGAGTAAGTGATATGTCATCAGTATAGAATTTCTGCACTCCTTCCTCAGATGATGTTTCATGGCATCTCGAAATGTTGGCTGGTTTCTTTGACAAACAAAACCACTGCTTAATGGAATCCTGCAGTGAAAATGTTAACTTTTAACTAACTGGTTGAACAAACAAGTGCCAGGGAGCAATTTTTAAACTGAAGACCACAACTTAACATTCCTTGACAGAATAATTGATTCATCCAATAAAACAAACCTTACAAGTAAATGTAATGCTGATAAATAACACTTCCCAATGGCCTCTGTTTGTGCAATGGTGGCACACACACTGGAATTATTACTACGATGTACTAAAAATGTGGAATTTAACTTGAAGATAATAATAGTAATGAATTAATTTCAGTTTGTCACATGACTGAAAAAGTGTCTAGATGCATATAAAATGTAAAAGATTTTCGAACTGACTCCACCTGTCCTTATTAAGAGACCGGTGAAAATTAATTTTCCCTGATAAAAAGTAAATATTTAATTTCCGCAAATCGACTATTTTCTGGAACCCTTACAATACCTAAAAGTAATTTCTGAAGGTTGCGATTTGTTTTCCAAAAAACAACACAGCTATTATAAGGAAGTTCTTTCAGTCATACAACAACTGGGTATTAAATGATTGTTGTGTATTTTATGTGATGTTCTATTTTCATGTCTAAGAAAAAGTTGTGTGAATCGGGGTTATGGAACAACAGCTGGGTGAAAAACCTCCCCGTACGTCCACTTGCTCCTAGGAGGAAAACCCCAGGCCAGCCGTAACCCGCATTCAGGCCTCCCGGGCAGGGCCAAAACTTTTGACTTACTTTTTATCATCAGGTTTTCTTCATGTTATTATTATTTTCATTATTTAGATAGTGAGATAATATCTAAGATGTTTTAAAATAATAATTACACCATTTCTAAGTCAATTAAAATATCATGCAATACAAACCAGATGCTGCAAGACTCTCCATAATGCACAGCCCAACTCTTGACCTGGTACACATGCATGATGTCTCATGTCACTTGCCCTCTTAAATCCATCCTCTCCATTCTCTTCTAAACAAGGTTGACCTTGTACTAGGTGATGTCATCCAGCCAGCTCTTTTTTGCCCTCTCCATTGCCCAGCCAGCTGTCTTGTTTCCCCTCGAATCTGACTCCTCTCCATTATCCAGTTGCCTTGTACTACATGTAGATGTATGTTATGTACATTCCGCTGGTTGATGTGTTCCCATCTAGTGTCCAACACTGTGCACCCATGTAACCCTCTCTCAGTCTACCATGCTTGTTATTGCTTTCTGATGGACAAGAAAGAGAATTCATTTCACATGAAGATTTAAATTTAAATTAAGGTACCTGTAAATTTTAATAATGAGTGCTTCTACCAAAAGATGGATTCTGAGTGACAGGCAAAGGGTACTTGTATTTATACCAATTTGAAAATTTTACGTTACATGTATCTTCCAGAGTACAACTGATACAAAGGTCAACAACATAAGGCAGCATTCATTATAACTGCAGGGGGCAGGGGGGAGGGGGGGGGGCACAGAGGATATTTTTTAAAAGGGCAGAATTTTTTAAGATCCCCCCCTTATCATACAGAACTTTTTGACAACCCCCCCTCCAACCAGTCTTGCAGAGGAAGGTAAAATATAGGCAATACTGATGAAAATAATGGTGGAGAGGTCAATGTTTAAAATAAAGGGTCACAGATTTTTGTGAAATAAAAATAGCCAAAGAAGAGGATATAAAGGTACAAGCACTCTACTTTTTAAGGCCCAAACTCTGTCTCAAATCACTTTGGCAACTGAGGAAACTTACTGACTTAATCTTCAGTGGGGATGCTCTTGAACATGTAGATTGTGCTATTCATAATTTAGAACAGCTAAGTGTTGTTGATGTTGAAGATGATGATGATGATGGGAACGATGATGTTGTTAATGCTGCCGATGATGATGATCACAATGATGATTATGGTGGAAATGAAGAGGGTACTAAGAATTTTGGTGACAATGATGAAGATTAGAACATGCCTTCACAATGAAAGTTGTAATGTGTTTTGTACAGTTTAATAACATTCGTCAGCAAATTTTAAACTGGTGACATTTTTTTCAAGTTGTGTATGCTATTAATTTTGAGCTATCAAACACTTTAAAGACATTTCAATGTCAACTTGTTTGCATAGGAATACTAATTATAAAAAATTTTGCAGGGGCATAGCCAGCCCATAGACCTGTAGATTGGGGCCTACAAATTTTTGGATAGATCACTCTACCCAATTGCAATAAATTATGCGTTGTTGGGGTGAGCTAAAAAGTTTAAGAGCTCAAAGTGTTGGTGAGGTCAGTGCGTACTGGTCATAAGTGAAATTTTCGGAATAATTATGTCGAAAGGAAAGACAGTCAGGCCTAAAACTATTCGAAAAGCTAGCTACGCCCCTGCTTTCTATGGCTGTTATGTTAGTTTATAGAGCTCTATTGGGTGGTTCCAAAAAAATATCCATACCACCCTCACAAAAGGGATCGGATTTTCCAGGGGGGAGGGGGAGGGTCAATTTGCCTAATATTCCAGTGGGGAGAAGGGGTGCATCATATATAGGGAAATATTTCCCCAGGGTTCTTGTGATGCATAAGAGAGTAACAAAGAAAAAACACAAAAATTTACCATGACAATTTATTTGCGAAGATATAAAAAACTACGAAAGTTAAAGAGCTACTAAACATACTGTAAGTGACGTCTCATGCGAAACAGTTTGCCGTTTTTGAACGGATTTTACAGGACTTTTATTATTACTAAAAAAGTCAAGTGTGTTTATTGTAAAGCTAATTGCTTTTAAGTCAACAGCAACTACAAAATTTCAATGAAAAGTTCAATCTTTGTGTAACTGGAAAATTGCCGTTATTTCTGTGTTTAGCAGTAGCCACTTAAATCAAGACTGATAAATGGACTGAAATGTGTGATTCCAGAAAATATCCATACCTCCCCCACGGAAGGGATTTGCTGTATAGCCCCCCTCCCCTCTGGATTTTTCCAAGATCGGCCCCAAAATTTACTCCCCCTCCCCTCCAGAATTTCCAAAATTTTTTGCACACTCCTCTGAAATATTGCTATCTCTTATTGAAGTGAACAAAGTAGTTTTGCTCGCTAGGATGCCAAATTTTGTGGATTTCATGTATTTTCTGTTGAATTGTATAACAGATAGGCAAATCCTTATGCCAACTCCTTATGTGCTCAAGTCACAAACAAATTTTGTGAGTTTCATGTATTTTCTGTTGAATTCTACAACAGATAACATAAGTGAATTCCTTTTGCGCTCAAGTCATGAAGAAATTGTTGAAAAAGTTCTTGGCCACACGAAAATTTAAAGAAAGGTCGCGAGGGAAATATAACTGTACTTTTCACTCACTGAACCAAGATGAAAACAAGACTTGAAGAAGTATAAACAAAGAGATCAGGACAGTGTGAGTATCAAATTTTGTTCAACCAAATTTGCATACATGTGTATTTGAGTTTGCAGTAAAATTGCGCATTGCCGATGTCATTGATAAGAAAATTGTCATGCAATGTTTGACGTGCTGGAAAAGACTCTCGAAACTTCTTTGTGATAGAGAAACAGTCAAGTAAAGAAGAAATGCAACCAATTGTGTTCTCGACATGCAGGGCATATGAAAGTTTCATTCCACTGGATCATAAACTACAAAAGCGTTTGGCCTTCCCCCTTTTTTTTCATTTAGCATCGGATGCATTTCCTGATATTGGGTTGGTCAGTTGGATTGAAAAAAAAAAACGAAACTAAAAAAATCACAAGAAGTCTCGGAATAGAAGGCCCTGGTACCCCAGGACAACGTTAAAAGTTAAGATGCACATATATTTCGATTCACAAAATACACAATATACTGTAAAAAATCTTCCTGTTTTTCTCTATGCTGTTACTATGCTCATTTTTCAGATTGAAAGAATTATTTCAAGTGAAAAATGGTTTAACTACGCCATTACTTTTTTTTTGAAAATGCCAAAAATTTGGCTCAGTCAGACGACACTAAATGGAGAAAAAAAAGAGGATGGCCTAAAAGATAAAAAATATTATTTTCGGGAAACTTGTTGAAAGAAAACTTAAGTATTGAAGGGTGTTACTAAACAGAGTAACGCAGTAACGAGTAACGAGAAAACGAGTAACAGGATAAAAATTCAAGAGGTTAAGAAAATAAATCAATCATTCCTAATGAAAGAAAAAACATAAAAATGTTTGTTTTATCCTAATAATGATCTTTACCAATCTTAAAAAATATGTGTATTCCAAAAAGTGCTTAAAACAATGACGTCAACCCCTCACCCCTCCCTCCAGCAAGGTCAAAGGTATTTTCGCACTGAAAAAGTCACCTGGCTATGGCTGTTATAGAGGGCCGACCTGCACCCATTTCAAACGAGGTTTGTGATTGGCTGGGAAAACAATGGGGATGGTGACATAACAATGCCCATATCCCTGAAAACAATAGGTAGTGCAGGTTACACCGGGGACCAATGAAATAAGAGGTTTGGATGGGTGTAGGTCAGATGGTTATTTTCTCACAGCCATAAGGAGACCGAAGAGCAACCATGCACGGAGGAAGGTGAGGTACAGATTTTCTTTCTGATTGTCACAATTATTTCATTTCTTAGAAGAAAAAGCTCTGTCAGGTAAATCAAAATAATAGAACCTTGTTCGGCCCTTATTAGGTTACCAACTAACCAATAAAAAGTACTCGATTGCCAAGGCTTAGAAACAGTTTGCTTGTTTATTACTCCAGGGGTTATTACCTTTCCTGCTCAACTTTCAATGTCTAGCAAATGTCTTTTAACTCCTCTCAAAAATATGGGATTCAACTTAATACTACCTTCCAAAAGTTATAATAATTACAGTGAACTTTTCTACTGGTTTAAAAGGAACTATAAATCATGTTTAAAAATAACCTCCCAATGTAAAGACTCTGAAACAAAGTGCAGAGCGAGGCTAGTTTTTAGATCGATTTTCAATTAAAGTAAAGTAAAGAAAAGAAAGATTCAAATGGATTGGTTTGCTCGAAGTTGCATTTAACATCAATCAATGCAGAATAACCAAAACATTGTTACTGCCAGGGCATGAAATTAACTCTTTATTGTAGGATCCACTTGGCTACTTAATATTTCAAAGTGGTAGCCAATTCCATAAGTCGAATAAGTCCTGAGTCCCCAGAAAAAAAATATAAACAAAACAAGAAGAAACAGAACAAACAAGGAGAAAACAGCCGGTTTACTAGATGTTATTTTAGAGCTGAGATCCTCCAAATCGACAGGTTTTGAACCCAAATGATTCTAGCGGGTAATCAAAGTAAGCAAAGAGGACCCCTACATATCTACTTGGCATTCGCCAACAACAGAGTTTCCTAGTGAAATATGTGCCATTTTGCATGATCGTCATACAGACATTGGTGCTTGTATTAGTTGCAATTTCACGCCCTGATAACATGCAATTTCACGAACTCATTGTGAGCCAAATTTTAATTGGTTAAGCCTGAGCTTAATGGATGGCTTAAAGGCAGCTACACCCCTGTCAACGCTGAATTCTGTCAGGGTCTTTTCCGCTTCTGGTCATGCTTCGGCAAACTTTAAAAGTAAATATTGGTGTGTTATATGAAACGCCTGAGCTACTTGATAACAACAACTAACAGTATTTTGAAATCATAGAAGAGCCCTTGTTTCCACTTCTGTGTTCTCCCACTTATGATCCCTTCGGGAAAGGAATGATCATGACTTCTTCTAGACTTACTTTGAGATCAGTCTCTTATATTAATTAGGACGTAAGAGCTGAAGTGGCACTTGCAGATGGTCTTTACCATCCTGCGACTATGAAGAGGGACCTGCATTTGGCATAAGAATACTTTCCTTAATAGTCTTACAAACTTTAATTAATCCATTAGTTATAACATACAATTGTTCACACTGAAACCTTAAAAACGTAGGGTAATCCCATGCCTTGTCTGAAAAAAGAATGTGTCACAAAAACTTTCTGTTTCTTTTCTTCATGATCTCAATAAGCACAACGTATACCGTGGTATCAAACTATAAACCATACAGAAATCAATGTTATTGATGCAGATGTCAATGTTGGTACTAATTCTACTATCTGGGTACTACTCATTTCAGTTGTACAAATTCAATGATTTGCGACAATTGTTCAGAAACTCGTCACTTTTAAAATAGTCTTCCTAATCCTGGGCTGTAGGAAATAACCTTTTAAGGTGAACGATAAACAGAACGTTGTGTTACCCCGTACGTAACTTGCAGATCTGCCGAAGGCCTTTCTCAGGTCTGTCACAGGTCTGTTCAGTCATACAGCAGACCAATTTGACGTAAAACTGAAGTCTGCAAGTCTGCATACTGTCTGTGACACACATCTCATGAAAATGACTTCTTCTTTGACTGTATGTTGCCTTTTATCTTGTTTGCAGCAAGTCTGTTGCAGACCTTTCGTGACTTTTGGTGATTATGCAATAAGGATCTATTATTATGTCTGCACTTGATCTGCAGCAGACGCTGTGCAGACAACCGCCCGCACGAAACTTGTAGCGCTCATGTACAGCGCCACAAAATCGCTTCAAAATAGCTGTACAGCTAAATTACAGCTGTTCAGCAGCCTTTTAGAAGCCAAACAGCAGCTTCATTCAAGTTGTAGCGGGCTGCAGAAGCGCTGTGCAGCCTTTGAAGGTTCTTTGAAGCTCTCGGCAGCGGTTTTGCAGCGCAGTTGCCGACTTTCAAACGCTGCGAAGTAGCTGCAGTAACGTCGCTACAATTCAGCTGCGGTCGATCTGACTTTCTTGAGCGCCAATAACATGAATCACCAGATAAAGCCTTGGCACAGATTACGGCTTTTATAACGCGAAAACGTTGACAGTACCTCTAAGAAATGTGAGTAAGCTTGTGCTCAAGGAAGATCACTTATTGAATAAACCTTCAAATTCTATGCTTTCAATAAATTTTATTCCGTGACCGGCAAGTGTGGCAATGTCATCGCTAATTCCCTGGAGACATTCTAGGCTGTGATCTAATTGGTCGGTCCTTTTACATGAGATCCCATTACATCTCTAGACAAACACGGGATCCCAAACATTTGCGACCGTTGAATGAAAGGCGCAAACATTGTAAGTGTTTTTGCATCTAGTTCTGTTTCGAGATGGAAGTTCTGTTGAAGTTTTTGGATGGAACAGCTCAAACGTATTTGCAAACAACGCACTGAACAGTGACTTCTACGCTAAGTATCAACAAATTGAACCAGAGCAAGCAACACAGATACAAGAATCTCAGATGGGGTAATTCGCACTTACAAGATTCTTATACGCTCGTGGTAATGTTCGTTCCTTAGTCCATTGTAAAATTTAACGACGACCAAAGTAAAATTGGGTTGATTTCTTTCATGAAAAAAGTGTAGAAGATCGTGGATCATGGACAAAACGTCAAGGTGAGCGATGTCCAGCTTAGCCCGTTGCAACGAATCAAAATATCATTTGCCTGCTGTCCGTGTAAACTTTATGTATAAGAGCAATCGCTGTTATTCTCTTTATTTTTAAAAAAGATAATTTTAAGTTACTCTCTCGATGCCTCTTTCCATTCTTAAATAAAGGTCACCTTTAGGTCACCTTTTGGCTTGCAGCGTGTTGTTTTCTTCGTATATTTTTAGCTGACATCTAATACTCCATTCACTTTGCTGCAGTCAATCTGCAGACCTAAAGGTCTGTCATTCACCTTTTCACTTGCAGCTCACTGACAGTGAAGGGATACTTTTAGAACCAATCCACTTTTTGTGTTCACCTTTCCGTGACTAAATAAAATCGAACTGCACACTTAATACAGACTAACTGCATACTAACTGCAGACATTTCAGGCAAGTGATCTGCAGGCCTGCTGAAGACGGTTGAGTAGACGAAAAAAAGACCAGTCTGCAGATCTGCATGTTCCGTACGGGACTCTATCTGCTGAATAGACATATTCAACTGCAAATGACAGCCGTAGCCAGGTGACTTTTTCAGCATGAAAATAGCTTCGACTTTGCTGGAGAGAGCGGTGGGGGGGTTGACTTCGTTGTGTTGAGCACTTTTTGGAATTCACATATTTTTCGAGATTGGTAAAGGTCATTATTAGGATATTGCAACCATTTTTATGTTTTTCTTTCATTAGGATTTATCTATTTATTTTTTTTAACCTCTTGAATTTTTATCCCGTTACTCATTTTCTCATTACTCCGTTACTCGTTACTGCATTACTCTGTTTAGTAACACCCAGTATTGAATAAAATGTGCACAACAGTGTATGTCAATACTGTCGATAATCGATTTGTAATATGAAAGCGAAGATGGCTACAAAGGAGCAGAGACCCATAAATACTCATGATAGGTTTGTAAACAAACTTCATAACATACGAGACCTGGAGAATAACAGATCGTTCGACACGAGTGGGTAGAGATGAAATGGTTTTGGGATGGAAACTTGGCTAAAATCTTTGAACAGATAGGTTCAGTTCCTCCAATGGTCAACAATTTCTTTTTCAAACGGATAGCCCTAGCCGTCCGAACGGATAACAATTTTTTGAAACGGATATCCCAAGCCGTTCGAAGAGATGACAATTTTTTTCCAAACGGACAGCCCAAGCCATTCAAACGGATGACATTTTTTTGGGACGGATAGCCCATGCTGTTCAAACGGACAACAATTTTTTCCAAATTGATAGCCCAAGCTGTTCGAATGGATGACAATTTTTTTTGAAGGGATACCCCGGGCCATTCAAACGGATACAAAATCCGTTCAAAAAAGGCAAAACATTTTTCAAGCATAGAGTACCGGTACTCAGGGGTACCCAACGTCAATTTTTCAAAAATGTCTGTTTGGAAGACGATTTGAGATCTAGGATTTTTGGAGCATTTGTTGTAAAATTTCTTGCTTGCCTCTCCTGGGATTTTGAAACTTCTAAAAAATGGTATAATACATGCCCATTATTTTTTTAACAGATTTTTACCCTAAAAAGGTTACCTGAAATTTTCAGGGGGCCTTTTTTCTGGCTGAAATTTTCAAAAAGGTAAGATTCGATTCCTATAATTCAGATCACTAAACTTTCAGCTAGGAAATCTGAACAGATAAAAAATTATTAGGGATAAAAATATGCCTATATCTACCATTTAAATACTAAAATACGTTTAACAACGCTATGTTTAAGTGGTTGAACTACTCTCGTTGCACGCCCTGAGTAATTAAGATGGTCTTGATGGTCTTCTTTCATAAAAAAAATCCACAAACCAATGTTTCCTTTTTTAATAAATGGAGAAAAAACGCCAACCCCCCCGCTTTCCCCTTGCCCCTTTCCAAAAATTTGAGATCTCCCCAAACATCCTCTGCCCCCAAATAGAGTTTTATCTTATTTCAGTTATTTATTTCAGTTATTTATCAACAGAGCAATGACCTGCACTTGTGACCGGTCTGCCAAATTTCATGTTTCACCTTAATTTGTACCAGATCTCCTAAATTTACTTGATGATTTAAGCTATAAGCTTAATCCTTTAATTACCATCACCAATATTACTTGCTTATGAGACCATCGCTTTCTGCGAAATAGTCTTAAATCTAAGCTTAACTTAAACTACAATGTTATCAAACATAAGCTTACCTCACAAGACCCGCGCCAGATTTTTCACGACTTCTGCCATGCCAAGTGCGAGAATTTTTGGATCATGAATAAAGCCAAGTGTTGACGAGTAAGTAAAAGAACTGCTGAAGCTCAAATCCGAGTTCCAGAAGTCTAATTATGTTACTTAGATCCAATTTAGTTCACAGTGAACTAACCTCAATAATCGGTCGCCATATTGATGGTTTTCACGGTGACGTCATCAGATTGCAAGGTCAAAAAAGCCAGGTTTTACGAATTCTCATTTACACTAGGTTGAAGATTAATAGGAAATAAATCTTTGTACAAGTTTCCAGCCCCGAAGCATGTTTCATTTCGAAAATACAGCAGTTTGAACTTCCGAGTTTTCACAGTGCGTGACACCAAAATAGGAATGCTATCTCCTTGAAAAAAGTCTCTCCGCTTGATTTTCAGCAGTTTAACCATTTCAAGTATTAGAAGATATGTTTATGCGCAAGTATGCTAGTTCTCGAGTGAAAAGGAGGCGCTTTTATAGAAAAAGTGAGCTCCAGATGTTTTTGTTGATTTCCAGCGGCCATATTGGTGGACAGTTTCTGTCCACCAACATGGCATCTCCATACAAAGCTCTACAAAGGTGCGTGAAATGTTTCGGCAACTAACTCAGAAACTGTGGGCCACAAAGACCTGAGAGTTGGACAAGTAGTTTATATATTAGTCTTTTATAACATTTCATTTTCTTGGCTTCTTCCACTGGACGGTTTCAAATGTATTTTTTTGTGCCGTGTTTATTGCGTGACAGTGAAAACGAAGAATTGGTTTATTGTAGAGCTCAGTCTCTCGATTGGCGCATGCATCTCGCGCGCGGGCTTTCGCAGCACTCGTTTCGCGTTTCTCGAGTACTCGTAAAACGCGCTTTGTGGCGCGGGCGGTCAGGAAAATAAACATTTTCATGCTTATTACTTGTCCATGAACTTTCGCGTGTTATGAGCGAGACTATAGTAAATATTACTTCTAACAGTGACGAGTACTTCAGCTGAGTAGTGAAACCAAGTCCACCATCCTCAAAGCAGTAGAACAGTATGTTCTCAACGTACAAAAAGGTCAAAAAGATCTCTTGGCGATGGCAGGACCCGTTAATGGGCTGGCTCCTGGCGATGGCATGTCCCGTGGCTTACACCACCACTAAAGAGAGCTATTCGAAAAAAGCAGCGTTTATATCGCAAAGCAAAGCAACTCCAGACCCACGAAAAAAAAAAAAACAGAAAAGCAGCAAACTGAGCAAGCTTTTAAAACCTACAGCGATTACGTCTCCAATTTATTGGATTCCACAACAAACCCTGGCCTTCCCACCCTGGGTAATTAATCGTTTCTGGTCCTTTATCAAGTCAATGAAACAGGACAATGTGGGTAGCTCTCCCTTGAAGAAAAAGGGAATAGGGGAGGACGTGCTTGACGGGTAGAAAGAAGGCGGACCTCTTATTAGAGTAATTTAAGTCAGTTATCTCCAGAACCTTCCATCTTTCCACAAGCCTCCAGACGTAGTTAATCGATTAACCGATAATCGATATTAATCGATAGTAATCGATATCGATCATCGATGAATATCGATCGATAGAAATAGATAACGAAAAACGGTTGTGACTTCGATTAATATCGATGATTTTCCCATAGAAATCGATGATGATTTTTTATCGATTGCTATCGAGTACTATTGATTGTTATCGTTTTTGTTAATCGATCATTATCGATAAATTATTTTTTCTGTGACTTCGATTTCTATCGATTTCCGATATCAATCGATATTAATCGGCGGATTAAATTGATTAATATTGATGATATCGATTGATTTCCGATATCGATTTTTATCGATTAACTACGTCTGGAAGCCTTCCCCATCATTTTTCAATTGCATTTTGACACCTTTTGCTAAGCTGTTAAGTAATCTCGACGTCAAAAGGCCGCTGGCCAGATCAAACCTCATGCTGGGTACCGAAAAAATGCAGCTCAAGAAATTACCTCATTCCTGCAACGGTTTTTCTCACTTTCACTGCAGATGGGGATGTCCCGCAGGACTGGAAAAAGTGAACGTACATGCCATCTTATTTAGTGACATTATGTCCCACCTTGAAGAGTTCAAGTTCGTGTCTGATATCCAGCTTGGCTTCCGCAAATCTCATTCATGTGAAACGCAACTGCGCATCACCCTCGAAGATCTTGCTAAAAACCTCGATCATGGCAAGCAAAGCGATATTAACTTGCTTGACTTTGCTAAAGCTTTTGATACTGTCCCACACCAAGGCCTCTTACTCAAGCTAAGCCACTACGGCGTACAGGACACAATCACCAAGTGGGTTCAAGCTTGAAAGGCTTAAAAATTCGCTTGTGTCAAGTCTCAACGGGAACACTTGGGAAGTTTTTCGTTTTTTCGAACGGATCTTTCTTGCGTTAATACCGTGAGATGGGTAAAGGGAGGGGGGGGGTAGTCCTATGCACGTTATCACGGACATCAAAAAGTAGAAATAGCGCATCACAGTGATTGAAAGTACGTGTTTACGTTCCACGGAAATTTCCGAAGTAAAAGGACAGTGCATGGCTGGACCTGTTCATAATGCCACTGTCTGTAGAGTTGTCGTTGTCATCGTTGTTTATTGAATAATCTTTGCTTCACTTCTGCGGTGGACTTCTCTAACCGACAGAGTTCTGATTCAATCGAAGATCCTAGACAACTGTTTTCGGACTCAACTTTCAAACCAGAGTTCTCAATAAGCGTCAATGATGCTTATTAACTACCCTTAAGAGCTTCAAGGGATGAATGCTTACTGTTAATGGGTATTTGAATTCGTTCTTTATTTCCAAGAAAACCCATGGTTCCTACAGCTTTGGGATCTACATAACATATCATTCCCGCCAATTTCAAAATTTGCTCATTATCACTGTCCACCAATGCACCCGAGATCCCCACGTGTGTTATGTTCACAATAATAAGAGCTGATTGGTTGAAAAATGCTGACGTCACGGAAGTCGTTTCCCAGCTCGGGTTTGCAGACGCTATTTTCTCGGCGAGTGAGACACACAAGAGCCGACAAAGGCGTCTACTCTCCAAGGCTAGGTCATTTACGAAAAATAAGAACGACTAGTCTTTTAAGACATTTTGAAAAAGTTCATTTGAACTTCCACCAATTTTTTTTCCAAAATTTGTCTTCAGTTGAAACTTACCATCTATTTAAACGAAAAAAATTAGTTAAAAATCACGAATATCGCATAACATATTTTAAAGTTCACGTACTGTACGACAAGCAAACAATTCAGAATTTTGTCCTACGGATAATTTATTGATCCCTGCGAGCGTGTGCCCTGTGCTTTCTGGTTTTGGTTTTATGGCTTTTTCTGATTGGTTATTTCACTCTAGCCAATTATAAGCAAGCACCGCAAGAGCATGACACTTTATGGTGAAGCGTTATAGAGTGTTTTCACTCACGTGGCCAGCATCTATGCAAATCCATTGGAACAAAAGAAAGAGTTTGCATAAGAAAGGAGTTCAACTCCCACGGGGCTGGTTTGGGACACCAACATGGCCGCAGTGTCATTGTTGGGACACCAATATGGCCGCCGTAACGTCATTTGAAAACATTCCATAACCCAGGCATAAATCAGACTAATTAATTATCTTGCAAAGAAAAGTTACACGCAGGCATACCACGTTCCAAGAATATAGTGATTTTTAACAACAACAATTATAGTCTCCAAAGATGTTTTTATGCCTTGAAAGGAGAAAAAAAAACGTTTCACAAGTATCATATTCAGCAATCCTAATTTACAGGCACAATAGTGAAAAGAACCTTAAGATAAAAATAAAAACACCCTTGAATCTGTATGAGTTGTTAATTGGCCGCAGTTTAGCTTAAGATGTTTTGGTGTGGAAAGCATCTTTTACAGATAGTACATCTAACTCATTTTTTTTTAAAAAGGAACCTAACGAAACTTGCAGTAAAAAACGGGCCAAAAGACATTAAAGTTCTACGCTTCTGATTACGACTCCGACTCCGTCGCTAGTATAAAGCCAGCCTTAAAATCTCTGCTTTGGTCCTTTCTCTCGCTTAACAGTTGCTACAATAGCAACCACAAGCTTAGAATTCAGTTACAGGGCGTTTCGTTACCCACTCCATTATTTCAGGCACGTTTAACACCCGTTTATAATGCTCCACCAAGAGCGGGTACTTCTCAAGTTCTCCAGGAACATCTTCCTTACCCTTCAAAAGAAGGTTGTTAAAGAAATCAAAGAAAGTGACGTCGACATAGCACCGGATAAGAAACAGAGAGAAATCGTAGTTACGCTGGAGGCGTAGGATTGGGGTAACCTTTCTTCTCCCTGTGATAAGCCTCAGGCTATGTCTTAGGCTACATTCACACTATGTAGCTGGATAACTACAGCTGCGATTGATTTATCATTTATTAATGAATAATAATAGGGGGAGGGGGATTTAAAAGAGAGGAGGGGGTATTCACTTTCTTCCCCTGAAAGGAGGGACTTATTAGAGAGGGTAGCCTGCGAGCAAGCTCTCCACTTGGGGGGTATCTTAAAATTCGCTCGCCCAAATAGGACAGCTTGCTCGCAGGCTAGAATCTCACGTTTGCCGTTTGCCTTTAACGCGATGCTTAATCTCTCTAATAAAGAACTCGAAAAAGCAGTAAACGAAAATCCATCGGCGCTGCCTAGAAAAGGGCCTTAAAATAAGGTAACGTATCAATTTTGAGGGTGATAAGTCCAAAAAAAACCGACAATATTGCTCCACCAAGTCCACACAAAATTTTACAGACTTTTGTATGGTAAGGGGAGGGTAACCAACTTACAGCTTTCCAGGTCAGCACTAGAGGTATCAGTAGAAGTTTTCATTAAAAGGCAATAAGTGACTATATGTGGCTAGTGCTTTGTAGAATATTACAATTAAGATAAATCAATGTTGTATAAGCACGATAGTCGGTCATTTAGGAAATAAACTTCCTAACTTTTTTTAGGTAATGAAATTATATTTCAAATTATTACGTTAAAATCAAAGAGAATGTATAAAAGGCTGTCAAGGTAATAATAATTGAGTGTGATAACAAATTAACCGAGAAAAGTCGTATAATTACCCTTTAATAATTCGCTCAGTCTGAGGGAATCCGGATTCCAGAATCTGGGGAACTTTTCGTTAAGGAATCCTGAACTCGAGAGATTTGCTTGTAGAATCCAGAATCCTAGGCTAAGCTCCACTGACAGAGCCTGGAATCTAATACCTGGAATCCGGAATCCACGGCGTGGAATCCAGAATCTAAGACTGTCCCGGATTCCCTTACATGCGGTGAAATAATATACAGGAATAAAATTTACTGGATCACAATTCGTCGCCAAAACACATCCCAGTGAGATATTTTCATTTTATTTCCTTCGTTTGCATTATACTTCCTCGTGTTTTGTTAACTAAAAACTGCATTGCTCTCAGCCAATTAGATTCCAGAACATGTATATGAATTCATTAAAGAACTAACGTTTGCTCTTGTTAATTTTTAGTGCGTTCCCCATTGTTTTTAAGCAAGAATCATTTTCCGCTGAAGTTCTAGTTTCAATTGCTACAGCAGTTCATCTTCCTTTCGTTTAAAGCTGAGCTTTGTCGGAAACTCGATAATAGCATAGGATTTTAATGTTTATTTTGTCCCGAGCTGCCAATCTTTGAAGGCGTTTATTTTTATCTGAATGGCAAAGATCACGTTATTCCACGTGTTATTGTGAAATAGAGTACGTTTGTTATTTTTCTGTCAGCAATATCGTTTTAGCCAATCAGCTCATGTTTATTCAAGGTGTGCCATAGATTAGGGTTCGCTCGATTGAGGCCTGTGAGATGTGGATTATTTTTGTAGGAGAAAAGAAAAAACTGTGATCAAAAAACCTGAAAGTGAAGACTGAGGACGTTGTGGGCCTTCTTAACCTATTCCCCACAGCTTCATGGCATTTTTTCCCCCTTCGAAAATTTTGGCAAGTTCGTGTTTTTGAATTCTCAAACTATCAAGACCTTCTTTGAGGACTTCAATGCTCTGCAGCAGATAAGCTCACTCCAAAGGAGTACTTCGATTCACATTCGTCTTGCATGACTTTGCGCAAAGAGGCTTTCTCCCGCTGAAACCTTTCTGACATCGCAGCTTTTTCTCTCTGAAACGATCCTAACAAGATTTTTTCTTGTTTCTGCAGGAGAGTCAAAAGTTCCCTGTTGTCCGCTATATTAAAGACGTTGTCACAGCAACTGCTTGCAGTTCCATTCGCCCTTGACTTTGTAATGATTTCAGGGATTTGGTTCTCGTTTCGCAAGCCCAGGTGATGGACTGCATCGCGATGAACGTTTCTAGTGAAAAGGTCGAATGATCTCCTCAGATCACAAAGTTCGTTCCGAAAGAAGTCTTTTTCCTCTGTAAGAACTCTAATAAGCTCGTCTTTAGCTTTAATGATCTCATTATACTCATACCTCACTCTCATTTCAAAGTCCTCTTTCTCTTCAGCACATTCTTTCTCCATTGTCTCTCGCACTTCTTCCAGTTCGTCTTCAAATTCCTCCATATGTGACAGGCGCCAATATGGCTGCCACGCTTTTCGCTGCTCTTGTAGGTTTTATCTTTTTTACTAATATTTATCCCGCTTTGGACGAAAGCAACTGCTCCCCGGGAAGTCTAACATACCCAGAAAACACTGGTAGCTTATTCCAGAGCCGACTAGAATCTCTCTTACACTTCATCGCTAGAGTTCGGTTTGCTAGTTCTTCTCAGAGGAGGATTCGACGAGCCATTGTGGCATGGAAGACCCGTGGTTTGACGCTCTTGGCGGCTCCAGAAAAAAGCATACTCTTAAACATCACTATCTACTGCGATATTGAACTGAATCCAGGTCCAGAACTTTTATCCATGGCTGCAGCGAATCTAACCAAAGAATCTAACTGTCATAGCTGCAATGACATTCTTCCTTCGGAGCACCGCCTTGTTCAGCGAATCGTTATCAGTCGTGATACCTTGCTATCACATCGCAAGTTTGGGTGGAAACCTCCTATGGAAGCTATGATTACTTGTAAAGCTTTGGGGATCCTTAAATACAGAGGCAAGCGAGGCGGTCAATGCAGGAGACAGCACGCCTGCTGTCTCAACCGCCAAGAACAGATCATCAGTGTTGTTACTGGCAACGGAGAGGGAACGTATAAGATGAGAGTTAAGCCGTTAGCTGGAGAAAGATGTCTTGTATATATACCTCGCTCGCCGGTTTTAAATGCACTGAGGAGATCCGAGTTTGCTGTGCCCAAGTTCATGTTTATCAACATTTGTTCTCTGACTAAAACTAAGAATCGAGTAAGGGCACCTATCGCACTTGAAGCAGATATGAAAAATATGGACATTGATATTTGTGTTGTTTCGGAAACACATCTGAAACCAGACATTCCCGATGCTATTGTGAATATACCAAATTACTCGATTCTCAGACGAGACAGGAACTGGGCTGGTACTGATAAAAGGAGTAAAGGAGGAGTTGCAATCTACATAAGGAACAATTTACATGTAGTCGATGTTTACAGATCTGATCTATACGAAATGATTTGTGTTACCATTCTTCTTCCCTCGGGGCACCGTATGTTAATTTCGGCACTTTACAATCCCCCAAAGCACAATTACCAGGAATGTGATTTAATGAGTCATATTATCAATTTTCTTGACAACACACTGGACAAAGACCCAAACACCGTCTTTGTATGCGGTGGCGACCTCAATCTCCTTGATTTAAATCGCTTACAAAGCATGTCCGGCTGGAAGGCCTTGGTAGATTTCCCGACCAGGGGTGACGCGTGTTTAGATAACTGCTTAACTAATCGCCCAGATTTATTCAACAAGTGTCACCCATTTCAATTGTCAATCAAGACCGATCACACGGCTGTTATTCTCCCTGCTGGTACAAAGTTAAAACCCATCCGATGTAAAGTCCAGATACGGGATTGTAGAGAGAATCGTAAAGCCACACTTTACACCGCGCTGGCGGAGGAAAACTGGGATAATGTGCTCGCTGCTCCTGATGTTCAGCAAGCGGTTTGTGTATTGGAAGAAAAGATTCGCGGCCATATGGACAGGTGTATGCCGGTCAAAACTGTATCCATGTCGTCACGCGATCCGCCTTGGATGACACCACTCCTTAAGTCAATGATCAGAACGAAGTCTAGAGTTTCTCGTTGAGCAAAGACAGGCTGTGCATTGTTAATAAAAGAATAGCTGACATCATCTCGGAAAATAGGAGAAAGTTTATGGATGCCCCTCCAGGTAGTCGGGCATGGTGGAAAGGAGTTGATGAATTGTCGCAGCGGCGTCGTGCATCCTGCAAAGTAAACCTGGATAACAGCTGTCTGATGGACTTGAATGATTACTTCGCTAGGCTCTGCTCAGATGATATGTACATAGAACCAACCCCTGTCACAATCAGCAGTGGGATGGAGATCCCGGTAATTTCCGAACGGCAGGTCTGGAATTTACTTAGCGTTCTCAAAAGAACTGCGACTGGACCCGACCAGATTCCTTACTGGGTTTGGAAAGAGCATGCTGAGATTTTCACGCCTCTTATCACCAAAATCTGGAATCTCTCAATCTCTACTCAGTGTTTGCCATCATCGTGGAAGCGTGCGATCATCACCCCCCTCCCCAAAGTGGATGTTCCTAAAGCACATGGTGATTATCGCGGCATTAATATAACTCCTGTTATAGCGAGGGCTTTTGAGAAAATTGTGTACCACTGCTATGCCCGCGAGACAATTGAAAGCCACCTCAGCACCTCACAGTTCGCCTACAGAAAAGGTGGAAACTGTACCGATGCTCTCTTGTCAATTCAACATAGGACCAACAGCTACCTGGATAACCCGGATTGTAAAGCAGTTCTTTTTTTGCTATGGACTTCAGCAAAGCTTTTGACTCTGTGAAACATGAACTTCTTGCTAGTAAAGTAAAAAAAAGCTCCCACTGAATCCATATATTACCAATTGGTACTTGAACTTTTTAAAGGATAGAAAACAAAGGGTATGTTGTAACAACTTTGAGTGTGACTGGAAACCGGTCAACCAAGGGACAACTCAAGGTAGCGTTAGCGGTCCTTACCTTTTTAATATCTTCCTCAATGATCTTAACATCACTTTAGGTAATCATGACGCGCTATTTAAGTACGCTGACGACTCGACAATTATTGCTCCTGTATGGAAGGAGGTAGACTACTCCGATCAGTTAGTGTCACAGTTTTTAGATTGGACGAATACAAATGGAATGTCTTGCAACCCAAGCAAATGTAAAGAGTTGACGATCAAAAAGAGAGGCAACCACGATCTCTATTCACCCATTGGGATGATACCAAGCTGTAAAGAAGTTGAGATTTTGGGCGTCACCTTCCAATGTGACAGCAAATTTTCAGTGCACGTGAAGAACAAACTTATTAAAGCTAACAAATCCCTACATATCCTTAGAACGCTGCGCAAAGAAGGGTACAATCAGTCAGAAATAGACCTTCTCTTTAATACTATAGTTCTACCTAATATTAATTACGCATTATCTGTCTACGCCGCGTCCGAGTCCGATCTTACACCCGTACAATGTTTCTTAGACCGCTGTTTTAAAAGGAAATATACGTCTAAGCCTGTAAGTGTTTATGATTTCTTAGAGAGGCAAGACCGTAAAATTTTCAAAAAAGTTTTTAATGCCAAAGGACATCCACTTTTATCTATTATGCCTCGTGTTAAACCCTCCAGCTACAATCTTAGAAAAGAAACTAGTTTTAAACCTAAGATTAACACTATGCGCTTTAAAAACTCTTTTATTAATCGTTTAGTTTTTAAATATGAATTAGCTATGTAATATACTAGATATATATACCGGTATATATTTTTTATTTCTTACTTTTTAACTTTTTAAATTTCTTACACTTACTTGTAACAAAAGATATGTATTTTTATCTCTTGATGAATAAAGACTTTATTTATTTATTTATTTATTTATTTGTCGCCGCAAGATTTCGTCAAGTTCTGTTTGACACGAAGATTCTTTGGTGTCTACAATCTTTTTTCCGCGGCCATTGCTGGCACTTTTATCAGAATTATCAACCCCTTCTTTGAATAGGCAAAACGCCTCTTGTCTGCTCTCCGTCTCAGTCTCGCTGGATTTGAAACGTTCGCTGTTGTTTTCCATTGAGTTTTTCTTTCTCTTTCTCCCTGGGAGGCTATAAATGACCGAGAAAAAAAATTGTATCGAGATTATGCTACCAGCAAAATTCAGTTTCGAATAAGCTGTGTTTATAATTCATTTTCCTTTCGTCAGCAAAAGGAGTTCCATTGGAATTCACTGATTTAAGTGGTGCTTACTTTAAGGACGTTGTGCCAGTAATTATAAACGACAGGTGCGAGATTAGTTTGTTTATAATTTGTATTCCAAGACTTTTGTTTGAAAACTAAAACTACCTGTATATTACGCAAAGTAATTTGCGTAATACAGATGGAAACCCCCGACCCCTGGAGGTCTAAGACAATCTCGCTAACAACACTTTCATGAAGTTTTACTTTGCAAGCGTATCCTCACCTTTATTTAAATTTCTGCTCAAATATTTTGTTTAGTCAGCTTTTTTAATGAGTAAGACGTCAATTGGTGCAACCAGTCAAGAGTGAACAGAAACTCTTATTTTTTTTGATCTTGTCCTACATCGAAACACTGTTTTGGTGCTAAATTAGTTGCATTTCAGCCCGCTATTAAGTTTGAGGTCGTCTAAAGACTCCCAAAATTGGCCAATGTCCAATTTAATCATAGTTGTCGCAAATATAGTAAAAGGCGCCCTTTAACTTGTACCGTACCACACGTAAGATGTCGAATTTGAGTTAAACGTATTTCGTAAACATTTTATTGGAATGCAGCAGTCTTTGGACGAAATTCTTCATAATTACAACCAAATTAAGACGAGAATTTTTCGGCCTATAAGCTTCCAAATTGTGCTGCCTAAATTGCCACACGACGGTTTCTCTATAAAATAAGCGCAAAGGACGGCGGGAAGGTAAGTGATGGAGGAACGTCTCCCACTGTGAGAAGCTAATGGACACGGGATAATCGCGGGCGAAATCGTCGCAAGCATAGTTGATATAAAGAAAAACAATAGAGCCAGCCCCATCCCGTCAAGTCTAGTCCCGTCCCAGAATGGAAGGCGCTAAATGACATCTATCGACACCTAATGCCCAGCCGTTCGAAGTGTATGGGGATGTCTATGAGGGCAACTAAAGCGTTTGAGGGGAATATGTGTTGGTACATTTTCGTTCCCATACAATACGTAAATACTAAAAGCCTCGGTGCCCAGTGGTGATGATGAATGTTAATCTTCCGGGCTCATAAACCTGTGATGTTATTGCATGTAACCTCTCCTTGCGCCTTTCTTTTCCCTACCATGATTTTTCCTGCTTTGCTTATTTAAAAAAAAAAACGGCTAAAATCAAACCCTTACAGCAAGGAGCCCAAAACTGTGACTTCCTTTAATTAAATCACATTCTTTCTTGACTGCGAGCAAGCTCGACTCCATTCCGGTGCGACCGTCGAGCGACAATGCTGGCTCAGTTCTTGGCTCTAACATCTCCTTTCGTGTCCCACTCGCGCGCGACTTCTCACAATGACCTTCCTCGCAGGCTACTTTCAGGGGGACCCAACGACTTTTTTCCTGTAAAATAACTGTTCGAAGGAGTAAATATTGCCAAGAAATTTCTTGAGCTCGAGAAAGGCTTATAATTCCTGGATAACTGCCAGTCATATTCGTATAAGGTATTCGGCGTTTTTTACAAACTTATCAACGATTTTCACGTTTTTTTTTTACCAAGATATTACCATCATTATTAAAGAAAGTCTCCTACGAATTACGGTATAAAGTACGGCTACTCCATGAGATCTATTTTTCGACCAGTCGACCCATAATGGTAGCTAAGAGTTTCGGATGAGACGAAAACTCCTCCAAAAACTGTCGAGACGACCAAAATTCCCATAAGACACTGTATATCCTAAACCAAATTTATCAGATGTACAAGATTATTTTCGGACACTATGACATAGATTCTCATATGTTCTTTGATTTTAATGTATTAGCAAAAACGCGTATGAACCATAATTTTAAGATAAGACCCAAGAAGACACGTACAAATTACTTTAAATTTTCATTTTTAATCGCTACAGACTGGAATAGTATTCCATCGAACATTATGCATGCACCTTCATTAAGCAGTTTTAACTCCTATCTATTACATCATTTGTGTCAATTTTAAATCAGGTGTAACTCGTGAGTGACAAGTATGCAATTTAATTAGGTTAGGGACGGACCATTAGAAAAGTTATGGGGAGGGAGGGGAATTTTCGAGCTGCAAGAATTTTTTTTCGTTATCAAATTCTTTGCATGAATTTTATTTAGGCCATTGCATGAATATTTCTTAGGGTTAATTAACGTGCATGAATTTTTTTTCATTTAATTTTCCCTTGCGCGAATATTTTTTTTGTACCTCCCCATAAGTTTTCTAATGGTCCGTCCCTTAGCTTTGGGCCGTATTTAAATTTTACTTCTTAATTTTTTGTGTCAATTTTAGTATGCAATTTAATTAAATTAGTTTTGGGCCGCATTTAAATTTTACTTCTTAATTTTTAGTATGTTTGATATTGAAGAATATTCTTTGTATGAGAATTTAGTTTCCCCCAATTAGTCTCCAGTTATGCATTTTTCGTATTTTCTGTAATTTATTGACTTGTTTTTGCATGACAAAGTATTGTTAAACTTAAACTGAAACTACAGTTGCGAATCCAGGGGAGGGGCCTGGCCCCGGGGGGGGGGGGGGGACTGGCCTGTTCCCCCACTTACTTTTAGACCAAACTGAGGCCCGAAGGCCACTGCTGTATAATTAAGGACCAAACTCTCAAGTTTCTTTATTTTTGTGGTAGTTAACAACAGTTACTATGGCTCCTTCCAAATAAATAGAAATGAAGAACCTTATAAATTTAGAACCTTTTTTGCCAGACCTCCAATAATGTAGTAATTTGCCCAATAAGACTGCTGCGGCCTTACCGGAAATCTGGTGGTCAAATTGTTCCACTTACGGTTATGGTGAAATCGTATATTACGGAGAATATTGTTATCCTAAGGCAGAATATATAGAACGGGGCATTCTGCTTGGTTGAGGAGTCATGGTCAAAGAGGTTGTCTTCTTTGAAGAATTTTGTCAAGCGTACGACGTTTCACAACTTCCACGAGCATTTTTGTAGTGGCACCAACTTCCAATCTATTTTCCTGTTGTTTGACGTATTTATGGTAAATTCAGGTGCGCGTAGAGAGGATAATCTCTTTTTGTGGCGTCGGCGTGTCAGTTATTTCCCATCGAATCTGTTGGCCTTTTCTCAGAGAGCCTAAGAAGCCGTCTCTTTTACAACCCTCGTTTTTGACTGACGCTCAAATTGTCTCACTCATGCAGTTCGCTCTCCAGTCCAACACGCAATATGCCTTGTGATGTTTGTGCCGGTCCATTCAAATTAGCCCTCCAGGGGGGACATCCTAAGGATTTTCTGTATACACAGAAGAGACAATTGGTTATTTATCAGTTAGAGGGTACGAAAAAAATGATCTTGCACCACCTGTTTTGCCTTTTGCAACATGTGGTCAAGCACATGTGTAATTCGAATTAACCTTTTAGCACACAAAGATACCACATAATGGTCTCGCTTTCCCTCTAATTTGAATCATTAGGCTGAATAGCCTGTCTTGTGGGGAACAGGGAGATTGCTTTTCTCGAGATTCTCAGCGTACCACTCAGAAATAAACAACAAACATAGATAAAGTTTAAAAGCCTTTAATTTATTTTAAAGAATGACACCAAATATATAGAAACTGACAAAAGCTGGACATTCGTTTATGAAATAGGCCACTGTCGATATATCCATTGACGTCATGTCCTGAGAACATGAGGAAGAAGAGTGAGGACTTTCGTTTCTTCTGGTTTTCTTGGCCTGGCTATGAGTTTGAATAATAGCACGATATATCAAAGTGACCCCATTCATACCGAAGCCCCTACAATACTTAATCTTACCCTTGCCATTCAAAAATTTATTATTATCATTATAAAATGAAGCACTATTGTATTAAAGTGAAGCACTATGTATTAAATGAATAAATGTAGTTGCATAAATTAAGTTATTGCTACAACCATTGAAACGTTCTTGCTGGTGCTGACTTCGTTCCTGGTGTATGATCCATTAAGTAAAAGAATTATATAAATTATGCAAATCGAAGTGGGGTATCGGATGAACGCCGAGGCGGATAACTTCTTTCCCGCCTCTGACCCTAATTGCGTACCTTTAGAGAATAGTGTGTTATATATACTGACTTCCAAACCAGATCTTAGCTACAGAAATTGTAACAAAGGTTCCTGCATTGCTTATTGTATTGGCACCATTGGTCGGAAATTGAATGTTATTTTTTCCGAACTGCCCTGATAATCCGAATCTTCACTTTTCATATCCAGACGTGGGTTTCCCAAGTGATCTGCTACTGACACTACTTGAAAAAAACGCAAAAGCTAAACTATAATCACTATAATTATTATTCAACACCAGCAAAGGTCTCTACAATAATTAAGCTTTTTTTCTTCTACTGCCGCAATATTGTTATGGTGAACCGAAGTGCCTTTTTATCACCTTACTCCTCAGTAATGTCACCTTTTGGAGTCAATAGTTCGTTTCTCCAACATGACAGGACATGTTTATAGCGAGTGGCAATGTTGTAATCTAACCTACCCGATTGAAACGTTCGTAACATTGAATTGTAGCCACGGAATTATGTGGTAGGTTAATATCTGGCGTCTGAGGAACTCTGAAGGCTATGATCAGTCACACTATGCCGGAAAGTCCTTGCACCGACACGAAAATAATCACCGGATTTTGCTTTTGTCAGTTCATCTAGAAGAACGGTGATTTTCCGGCTATTTCTGTTAAGGAGCGAAACTGGGCCGCCGGCGGTCTAGAAAAGTGGATCATCACATATCGGATAGGTTTCTGCCACTTTTCGTCGCAGTGTGAACAGGTTTTCAAGTGAAATGAGTAGGAGCGAGCATAGGCTGGGACCCACCTGATATGAAGGTATATTTTTAGGCACTGATTTAGTACACCAAACTGGCCTCTCGGCCTGCCGACCGCTCTGGTGCGATGTTCGATGTGTGTGGACGACTTGTTCCAGTTCTATACGGTTGTCGCTCATACTACTGGATACATTTTTATTATATACATACTGAGAAATACTCACCAAAAAGCTATGTCGTAAATTTTCGTACGCAAATTAGTTATAGCCAATCAGAGGAGCGAACGATGGTTTTCACACGTGAAAAAAACGATACGTCCAATCAGAATCGCGAACGATGTTTTTTCACGTGTGAGAAAAATGATACGTCCAATCAGAAGCCACAGAGGTGTGCGAGTTTCGCGCCAAAATTCCCGCCTTTTATTGCAGCTTGCAGCGCCGCTTCGCACACATTTATCAACGAGAAAAGTTTTACTCAAGGAGTTTTTCTCGCTAAAAAAGTGAAAAACATTTCGGAAATGGAGTGGAATAGTTTCGTTTGTTTCACTGTCGATAAAAAAATACGGTAGAGAGCCGGCGAAACAACAGCGGAAAGGGATAAACAGAACGAGACGTAAGCTTTTGTTGTGCTTTTTGTCGGAGCTACTTTGCCTTTCATTTAAGCTAAAAGGTTATATTGAAACCGGCCATTTTACTTAAATTCACTCATTTTCAATTGTGCATTGAGAACAAACAGTTAAGATTACTTATAGTTCTTGGATTAAACCTCATATCCTCACCGTCATTTATGTTTTTAACAAACGTTTTTACTAAAAAGCTGATACTTCGTTTTCGTTGTCATTTTGCGGTAAGTGTGTAGCGGCAAATTTTAGCATTTTTGAAAGATTTAAAATAAAAAGGCCTCCAAAATGATGAATGACTCAGTATGTATATAATTAACACAATACCACATGGAAAGTGCTTTGTACGGTATTTACGCACTCGTTGTTTTTGTATCAGAAATCTTACTCGTTCGCTGCGCTCACTCGTTCGATTTCTGATACGTCAACAACTCGTGCGTAAATACCGTACGCCAGCACTTTCCATGAAGTATTCTCTATTTCATGTCGACACGAAAATCTATTTCCAGTATAGTGTGGACAGACTAAAAAAGTAAAAGAAACAATCCGAACTACTAACAATTTAATAGTCATTTGTAGAGAATAAACCGATTTTAGTCCCTACAATCGTTATATAATTATATTACCAGTGCTATTCAGTATCTTCTCGATGTCTTGTTAATGAAATTAAATATTATTAACTATCTTATTGTAATGCTCGTCATCTCAGTCCTGTTCCTTGCTGGGCGAGGGAACTCCCATATGAAAATGACAGGGTTGCTAGTCTCTCTTAGACGTAGACATTAAAGTTTTTGGTCTCAGTTTTGTGCAAGACAAAAAGCCAATATTTTTAACCATAAATGTATCACTTAACCCCCTGCAAACGGACGTAACCTTGTTGGCCAACAACTCGCAACATTGTTCAACATGGTTGGAAGTTGTTGGGTTCGTTTGCGCGTAGCTTTAGGGTTGTGCGTAAAGGAATATCTATATGCAAAAAGACGTTGTCATAATGAGTTAGAGAGTGTTCTACTTTGGCTGCCATTTTTCATCGTAATTGAGGAGACTGGTTATGAATACTGGCAAACAGTGAAGATGAAAACAACGGTGTTCAGTTTATGGGAATAGTTTCTTGGTGTTGCAGAAGGTGCAACTGCACTTATTAATCTACTTATCCGTCAAGCACTTCCTTCATATTGGAGTTCCCCTTCCCCCCGAGACCCCTATAACAATCTAAAGAAAAATATTAACCAGTAGAGATCCTACAGAAATTACAGCTTCGTATCAAGAGTACTAGTTTTACTGGTGTTAGTAGCGGATGCCTCACGGTAACATGGCTGGTTCTGATCCAGGAGTCTGAAATAATAGTAAGGGGTATCTTCTGTCATCATCTCTTCCAGTATCGGTATTAGTTCAACGAATGAGGGTCGTTCATTTGGATCCTCCTTCCAGCAGTCCATCATCAATTTGTGTCTGTTTAGAAAGGAAAACATAGTTAAAAATACCACTACACAAAGATATGTGTCCATTTACTTTGAATATTGAAGACACTTATGTTCTATAGGCTCTTTTTAGAATGGGGCAACGTAAAGGAAAGAGGCGCGCTGAAGTTTCCACTCCTTGGAAAAGGCTAACAATTTTAGGAAAAAAAACTGTTTGAAGGACTATGTAAGTATTTCTTCATCATGTCCTCTGTTCGGAGGTCTTTTATTATTTCTATTCTGACTTACATTTCATAGCTGCACGTGTTGGGTTTCTCCATCCGATATCCAGATTTAAGTAAACTGCATAGCCTCATAGGGCTTATCCCAGGGTACGGAGTACCCCCTAAAATAACAAAATAAAGATCAATGCTGTCTTATCAAAGATTATCAGGCTTTTCTAATTTTTCATTTTGAAATCGCTGGTGATCCCTTCAATCTGATTGGCTCTCAGCAGTGTGATTTATTTACGAATCACACAATCACATCTGTTCTAAATCGCGTTATTTATGTTCTAAACCACGTCGCACCGTCGCACCTTGCTTTATATCGCATCATTTCTGTTTCGAATACAAATGAGATGAAAAAGCCCTTTTGTTTCCGCTTTTCAACAGGCTATTTGATCTGCCCACAGGCAGGTCCTTCCTTATAGTTCTCGATTTAAGACACGCATTTTGACCGCTACGTAAAAGCTGCCATCCTTCACTCTATCCAGCATTTCCGCTTGAGGTCTTCCAGGTGGTCTTTTTCCTGGTATTCTTCCCTCAATAACTAATGAGACACGATCACAATGTCGTAGGGTTTGACCAAGCCAGACTCTCTGTCTTCTGTTGATAACAGATATGATGGCACTCTCCTCACCGTCACGCCTCAATACTTCTTCGTTACAGACTTTGTCAGACCAATATATGTTTAAAACCTTTCTCCAAAGCCACATTCCACAGCTCTCCAGCCTTCGCACGTCCTCTTTCTTTAAGGTCTATCATTCGGCTCCATTCAGAAGAGTACCCCAGATGACAGTCTCTATTATTCTCTTCTTCAGGCAAAGGCTAGCGCGATGAAGGCTTTTGTCAGCAGTTCTTTTTTCTTAGTAAACGCGTTTTCGGGCTATTCTCGATCTAATTTATTTTTAACAGGATCCATCCTGTGTAATGAGGCTCCCAAGGTAGTTAAAGTGCGACGATTGTTGACTTAATTGTTTACCCTCAAGAAAGATCGTGAATTCGTCACCAGGCCTCTTACAGATTTTCTTCACCTTAGTCTTCTTAACATTGATCTTTATATCATATTCCCCCGCGCTTTCCTGCATTTTACCCATCATAAGTTGCAGACCTTTAACTGAATTGGCTAAGGTTGCTTGATCATCCGCAAAGCGCACTGTCTTAATGAGATGACCTCCCACTTGAATACCTTCATTCACACCACTTAAGGCGCTAGCATCTCTTCATAGCTTCAGAATATATGTTAACGAGTATGGGGGACAACGAGCTAACTTGTCTGGTGCCACGGCCAATCACTGTTGGTACGGATTGAATTTTGCGATTTCAAAATGGCTGTAATAAAGTGATAATTTTACTTCGTGTCGTGCAATTTTAGTCTGAAACCATACTTCTGATCTCGAATCGAACTCGCGCTCCAATCACACGTATGATTTCAGACCAAATTGCTCTCCACTCAGTTCAATGACCATCATGTATTATCAATTTACCAACCTCCAGGAGGGATTAAAATAACGTAATGTACATGTTTAACATTACTGAGTATTCATTTCGCCAAGTGACACGTGATATCAGGTCAAGTTGTTGTTAAGGGTATGACTTATAGGCTGGATTATTATCAGCCTGCGCTCCTCCCCGGTAAAGACGGCTAGGAGAGCGGCGGAAGTTAGCCTATTATTTTTTTTCTAGTTGTTTAGCAATCACGACATTATGCGAGAATGTCTTCTTTTATAAAGCGGTTCGATTCTCCCGTGACTGCTATCCGAAAATTGAACAGTCAGCTTTTCCCTAACTACTGTCATTGGGGATTCCTCTCAATTCCCTCGGGTATAGGAAAATGACTAGAGTATTATTCTACCAGCATCAGTATACAAAGATTTTATAAAACTAGCTTACCCATGGTGGCTAGTTCCCACAAAACAACTCCAAAAGACCATCTGCAATAAAAGGAAGCAGATAAAGAAATTGCAAGAATTAACTTCATAGAAATATCAATTTTGTTTATCTCGCCCCATGGATGGTAATCCAGGAAATTTTTGCTTGGAGTCATGGACTTTGGAATCCGGAATCCAGCTAACTATGAAATTCTGGAATCTAGGCCTTTTGAAATCTGGAATACACTGAGTTGGAATCCGGAATCTAGTATCTGGAATCCGGGATGTGGAGCCTGGAATCTAGAATTCAAGATGGTCTCTGATTAACTTCATTGGCTCAAAGTTTCTGTTTATATATCTTATTTTCAAGATTCACGCCTGGAACAGGCTAATGTTTTCCAAACACTTGAGTATTTCTTTAGAGATAGAGTGATAACCGCTACTGTAGACAGTGTCATGATCAAAATTGTGCTCTTTCTTTTCAGACAGTTCTAAACAGTACATTGCAGGGTCTTTGTTATCTAAAACCTCAACTTTACACTGCATCACAGGAAGCCTAAGCTTGGCCTAACTGTGACCTCGTTAACATATACTCACACGTCAGTCTTGAAAGTAAAAATGCCGCTTTCCAACGCTTCAGGTGCCATCCATTTCATTGGTAGCTTGTGTACGCTCGTAACTTCGTATATTTCACTCTCATTTGCGTGGCGTAACAAACCAAAATCAGCAATCTTCACCGCTCTGTCCTCACCAAGTAGGATATTACGGGCTGCCAGGTCACGATGAATGAATCCTTTGCTGGCCAAGTATTCCTGTCAGAGAAATAACGATCTCAAAGAATTTTTAGTTACCAGATACCTTTAGATGAAAAAAACATTTCCAATATGAAATTAAAATGGAAGCTCGATTTTACGATATGGCAGGGGGATACCAGTTTAATCGGGATATCGTTGTAAACGAACTCCCGATTTAACGATTTGGCGGGAAAGCAACCAAGTGCAATGGAACGTCTGTTCCAGGCTCAAAGATAGCCCGCCACCGCCCCTTTTTCCTAGATCACGCTTTTATATTTTTGCCGGTGCCTTACGCTTTTTTGCCTTATTTTTGCCGGTGCCACCCCTACTATCGAGAGCCTGGAACAGGCTACTGCACGCTGTGCCTGGCAAACGGTCTGGAAAGCGGGAGGAAGTGATCGTCGGTCTATTCATGAAGAATGGAGGGAGGATTTCCGTCACAGCTGTTGGAAAACAAGAAACAAATTAAGGAATTGGCCAAGAAATCCCCGCGACGTATACTTTTCAGCACAAAAAGCCGTCAAATTTGAACAAGCTAAGTGAACTACAGTCGACTCCAGCTCGAACCCTCGCTAACTCGAACCTTGTGCTACCTCGAACCAGAATCCATTTCCCCTGATTTCCTTTACTGTAATTTATCCTCGGTAACTCGAACCCTCGATAACTCGAAACTCCCGCTAACTCGAAGTAATTTTTGTTTCCCTTCAGATCACTTTCATGCAATTTTACCCTCGATAACTCGAAGGGATGAATATTGGCTGAAAAATAAGGTTTTCAGTTAAGATTTCAACTGCGGAAGAAAACCCGTTGACACCTGTTGACACTTAATTAGATGCTGTTTTTCAGGGAGACTTAAGGTGAGTGGAATAAAGCCCTTCTTAGACTGCCACGCCCGAAAAAGAAAAAAAAAACTATTGGTTGTTACTATACTGCTGATTTCTATTTCGAAGTCACCCAAAATGGCATACCCTCAGTGAAGATTATTCATTTAGAAATTAGATTTTTTCGTTAAAAAAGGTTCATTCATACCAATGAATAAACAGCAATTATTGGATGAGGCAGAGTTATGCGGATCACCGGGAGGGTGTTATTCGCTAAACCCAAAAGCCAAATATACAGCTGAGCCAGAAGATACCGTAAAATTCCGAAAATAAGCCCCTCCATGTACAAGCCCCCCAAACTCGTAACCCAAAAAACCCTCCGTTAAATCGCCCCTCCATATATAAGCCCCGCGAGAAGCTTGTACTTGGAAATTTCCTTCCAACTATAAGGCTAGCCCAATCGATTTTGAAACACAAATTTCCCTCCATAGATGAGCCCCTCCAAAAATAAGCCCCTCAAAAAGGCCTTTGAAAAATATAAGCCCCGGGGCTTATTTTCGGAATTTTACCGTATATCAATTGAGCTTACAATAGTTAGCAAATACCATCATGGTTGCCGTTTACAAAAAGCAATCCCTTAGCTTCAATCATCAGTTCCACTTGCAGACCGTTTATTGTGCTTTCCAAGATTCAGATTACGGGAGTATTTAAGAGTGATTTTCTGTAAAATTCGAACTTCGGCCTGACACGGTACCTCATCGATTTGGCTGATTTTCGGCATGTAGTCTTAGAATGGTGTCCTAAATACTGAATGCATATTCTAAGGTTCGAATTCTCTTTGGTTTCAAAGATACAGGAATGACAGTTTTGGCGGGGCCTCGAGGGGCCGCCATGTTGGTGAACTGAAGGAGATTTACAGTAATTAATCCTAGCCTTATCATTGAAATAACTTTATTGTGACTCATACAGTTGCAAAGAACTATCCTTCCTCCTTTCATTTACCCACTCTTATCTGAAAATGGTTAAGCCTGAGCTACGAACGGCTATAACTTCTCACAGCACTTGTTCGGTACTTAAAAAGTACACAAATTTGGTAGAAATTGGAAGGCCAATATCACCCTTGCCACATCGATTTAGACTAAGCCATTTTAACTAAACATAGTTTGTTTATACCTAAGTTAGATTGTTGAATAAAATAATTGGGCAAATGCAACGGAGCAGAAATATAATTGCATGAATGCGCAATGGATCAGCCACTTGGCCGTTAAAACTCCCAAACAAAATTCGGTGAATATTTGAAAAGAAAATTCTTTAAAAATTGATCGTGCCTCTTAAAGCCTATCTATCGCTTAAAAAACCCTCCCTTGTAATGTAAAAAGATGATCTTTGGATTCTGATCTTGCGAAGAGCTTGAAATATGCGCTAAAATGAAAATTATAAATTTTGTTACAGACGGTACTAGCTCAAGTTCGCTCTTCGATTTGCCAGACCAATAGGGAGCCGCCCGTGTACTGCACATTTACAATTTTCTCTGTAGTATTTCGCTGTATACAGCTACAAATTACATATTTTCTTAGGCAAAGATAACGCAAACGTTGTCAATTTTTATCAAAAGGCTAGAAAAACAAACCGTGCACTGCAGCTTTATGCAAATTATATGGTATTCGATAATTACACGTGTAAACAGGAACCTACCTTTGCTAATGTACACTGTTTGGCAGATCTTTCCAGCGTAAGATATAAAACTAGTACATGAAATGAAATTAAAGAACTCATCAAGTCAAATTACCTGATCGTACCGTCATTACTGAATAATAAGTCCGAAAAATATGACATGGAATGATCGGTGGGAGACGAAGCTATTTTTAGGAGGACCAGGAACTGCACGCTGGAACGGAACTGAAATGAACAACCTCAATGAAGTTCAGTCTTCTTGACGCTATTAAAGATCATTAAACGTTTCACCCGAATTTGAACAGGAAGTTGTTTTCTATTTTCCTTCTCATTCTTGCATGTATTCTGCAGTTCGCCCAGTATTTTTTCGTAACTTTTTATTTTCTAGCAAACTGGAACTGTTAAGAACTACCAACCCTCCTCCCTCCCCCTCTTTGAGTGAACTTTCATTCGGTCTAATTCACAATAATTTTCGAACGGTGACAAAGTGAAATTTGAAATGACATTTTATTTTAGCATTTTAAAAGCTCCTTCTTTTTTTTCCGATAGCCAGGAATGTTTTGAACATAAAAGCTCAAGTGTCGGTGTTTTTCACGACTCTGCTTGTGGACTGACCTCACCACCAGTATTACATCACGGACATAGGGTCATACAGTAACTGATGGGTCTCTGAAAAGCGAAACGCAGTCACTTTGGGGCGAGTAGGCGATAGCTATGTAGATGATGAACTCATTGTTTATAACTCCATAACAGTATCCCAAAAGTCGAGCCAGCCCGGAGGCAGCGAACACAATTTTGGGGCCACTGGCCACACCCTTATGTTTGGCGGGAAATTGGCTAATTAGTCAAATCTCCTTAACTCCACGACCATGCACCTTTCCAAATATTTCCCTTCTAATTATCATATAGTTAGGGCTTCCCATAAGCATTTGCAACTATTTTGACTTGTAGAATTTTCATTACTTTAATGTCTCGTAAACAACACGAGGTACATGTACTGATCTCTCCCCCCTCCCCCCACCGCCACTTCCCCCATCCATAACAAAAAATTTTCAGACCAACACTGAATTGCATGAAGGTATGTACAAAAATATGACCATATCGAGGCAAGGTTAATCACTCTAACTTACCACATAAAAGCCACTGATTCCGTTCTGCATGAATACTAAGGTCCCATAAACAACGCCACGTTTAGAAAGAGCCCGCCCTTTTCAATCCAAGAAAACCGAAGTAGCAATTTCACCAACGGACATAAGCTGTAAGAAAAGGACCGCGTCAAATACTTCATAAAATCGCAAACGCCTCATGACACTTTTAATTCACTCTTTCTTCGATAAACTAATTTTTAATTTTTTAAGCATAAAAGACATCAGCATGCGCGACTATGAGCATTATAGCTTATGAAAAGAAAATTTAACCAGTGCACATGAAAGCGTCTGAGACGGGGACTAGGGGGAATTAGGAACATCGTGCTTACCGCTGGAAAAATATTGGCTGGTTCTTTGAATAGGCTCAATTAAAACCGTTTTTGTTCAGTAAGGAGCTGTTAGATGGGGGGAAAGCCACATAAAGTAGATCGCATCAGAATACGGCACAGGACTAGGCTCTCAAAATCGATAAGCTTGCAAGACCAATTATTATATAAAACAGAGAAAAATTCCTTGAGGGAAAAAATTATGGCTAGGGAAAAGACCCGAAGGTGGAAAGTTAAGATCGTAGCTTCTTTTCAGGTAATCGATCATTTACGTTAACTTCCGCTATCCGACTACCCTGCATATCGGAAAGACTGAAAACACTCAATGGATGAGAGTATAACACATTCAAGAAGAAACAAATTTGTGATTATTCACAACTCAATAAAATAACTAAAAATGTGTACTACTCGGTTATACAAGATTTTTGTTTTCAATTTCAGATTTTTACGATAGGGCATTAGCCCCCGTACTCACTAGACACTACTTCACAATCATCGTGTTAAAATCAGTGAAATACTCCATTTGCATGGCGTACATTTTGAAGAACATTTGAAAACAATTTGGTTTCCTACCCTTATACCGTTATTAAAAACTAAAATTGGGAAGTTTGTTGTTTTCTAAAAGTAGTTTGAACAGCCAAACGACATTTTTTACACGGAGTGGGGAAAGTAAAGCTTCACTTTTCTCTTCTAAGGTAGAAAGTGTCAGCAAAACGTGAGAGTCGTCCTTGAGGGTAAAGTGTCTAACCTACCGGTAATTTTCTCACCGATTGCAAGTGCCATTTCATCCACACATAACCTCACCTTGTTAACAGAAGTAGCAAATGTAACGGGGAAACGTTGCGAGAGAACTGAGTAAGATGTTAAGGTAAGTTTTGAAAATTGTGCGCACACCTGGAAAATCCTGGCTACGCTCCTGATGGAGACTTTTGCAGGAGAGAAATTGAAACGTGCTCGCTAATATAGTGACGACCAGAAAGGACAAGCCATAGGATAGTTCCAGAAAACCACCCATTAAAATAGATCATGAAGTTGTCGCGGCGGAGGATGAGCTCGAAGGCTTCTGATGAAGTGCAATTTTTCAAGGGAGCCCAGACAAGATTATGTACGATGGGCACATGTACAGCTTGTTTGATCTGGAAAATTTAGAGAAGCTCACGGCAAATCGCTAGACAACACATGCTAGAGCTGAACTAAATATCTTTTCCCCTTTTTAACTCTGTCCCTAAGGGTAAAGGAGAAAGTTTCCCTTTATCAATGCATTAACCAAGTTGATTATGAATGTCTCCTTATGTTGAACGTCTTACTAACAAGCACATTACCACTACTTGTCCTCAGAGGCTTTTTTGAGTTGAAGAGCAGGGAAAATTAGGTTTTGAGGGTTTGAAATTCAGGATGCCAGAGTGAAGACGCCTTTTGTATGATGACGTCATCGTCCTACAGTAAAAAGCGTTTACGTCAATCGGTACACTTATGTTGTCGAAAGGTCCGTGAGCATGGTAAATGATTTTACATTAAACTGCACACACATCTTCAATCACTCCTTACTGTTCGCGATATTGGACACTCTGGTCGCTAATTGAATTTTATTTGCTGTTTACTTTATTTTGAATTAGGAATGTCTTGAGTTGTCCGTGCATTGTCTGGCGATTTTAAGCTTTTTCAAGGAAACGAACATCTGGAATTGTCCCTAGGGTGAGACATTTGCGCATAGTTTTAAAGCCCTTCGGTGGGGTGACTGTGGTTTTTGTTGTCCTGGGCTCATCCCTCATTCTCCTTAACCCCTTCCAAACCAAGTTTCTGTTTATCAAGAATCTGGTCAAAACGGGCTTCGTGATTGAGACAAAATACGTGAAAATTGTGCACGGAGCCGTTGTTAATGGTGTACAAGGTAGAATGAGTCTATTCATTACTTTACCAACGCCCAATTTTTAAAACCGGAAATAATGATGTTTATTTCAAGGGCTCATGTCTCATGAGTTTTGAGTGAATCTTCAAACGCTGTAAATACATGTAGCTGGAACTACCATCGCATCCTCGCTCACTAATAATGATAACTTATATCGACTTCCATTATTTATTGCCTGGCTAAGATTTTCAAGGATTCTTCAGTTCAGTTGTTCGAAACCAGGCGGTTTCACGTGAGTTGTAACAGCATGCAAGGAACGTGACGACCCGCGATATGCGTGGGAAAATATTACACAATGATATTACCTTTTTTCGATCAAGGTGAAAACTGGCATCTTCATCGTCGAGTAAGGTAATACATCTCAATTAGTATTACTATGGTTAATTTTAAAAGCTCTGGTTTCGATAAAGGAACTGGAGGAAAATCAGGAAAATTCCAGTTCGACTGTGATGGTTGAATTTTGTTTACGCGTCAGAGCATAAACATAACAACTTCATTTTCCTTTTCCTTATACAATCTGCCTTTTTATACTGTTTTTCGCAGCAGAGTTATCGATTATATTACAGAGGCTAATTTTATTACACAGATCACTCAGATTTAATGACAGAAACTCTATTATCGATTGTAATTTTGGCAACACTTGGCGAGTATTCGGTGTAAAGATTATTGACAAAGTCGCTAGAACAGTCTTCCATTCATTACTTTTGTTTCTGCTCCGTTAAATTTGCCCAATTTTTTTATTAACGAACTCGATTTAACTACAAACAATGAGTATTCAGGCAGAGTGGCAAGCTTCAATGCGATGTGGCAAAAGAGATATATGCCTTTAAAATTTTGTTAATTTTGCGGGTGTAAAAAATTCAAAAAGTATACCCACCAAAAGTTTAATCGATCGTTGGAAAAACGTTATCAATTTCGAAGTAGTTTCTAAAAATACAATAAAGAGGGATAGTTCTTTCAATGTGTATCGGCAAAGGAAGATTAGCTTTGAAGACAGGGTTGTAGTTGAAGGCTCAAAAGCAGCTTCTATTAACCAATATGGCGCCGGTCCGAGGCACCCTTAAACCGGCCATGTCGATAATTTCCGAAATAGGAAGAATTAGAACCTAAAGTTACCTATTCCTTATTAAAGACCTCAAATCAAGTCTACTTGCCAATTTTCAGCCAATTCGGTGAGATAGTGTGGCAGCGACTTTTCAATATAGCTCGAATCTTACAGACAACTGCTCTTAACTAGAAAGTCCTTGCTGCTCAGTCTTCCAGTCCCGAAAACAAATTTAATCATTACTTTTTCTCTCCTCTACTTCCCTTCTTTTCTCAGGGGCGTAGCCAGCGCACAGCCCTGTAGGCCCCGGCCTTCAAATTTTTGATTTGATCATTCTACGGCTTGTAACAAATTATGCGTTGTTGGAGTCAGCTGAAAAAGCACAAGAGCTCAAATTGTTGGTGAGGTCAGTGCGTACTGGTCATGCGTACAATTTTCATGATATGTGGAAATGAAAGTCAGCCAGGCCTACAACTAGCCAAAAAGCTGGCAACGTCCCTGAAAGTCAGGCTTGCACTATTCAAATTAAATAACTGATAGCTTAGCCTTATTCAGGTCATACGGCTGTATTCATTGGACTCCTTTTCGAAAATACGAACAGACCTGATTTTTCAATAGGTACCTTCACGACGGCTCCACGTGATTTTTAGGCTTCTCGGGCTATTAAAAAAAACCTCGTTTTTAACCTTTTTTTAAAATCAAACGGTTCAATTTTATGTGTGCTATGTTTCACGAAAAATTCAGCAAGATAGTAGTTAGCCCTACTGATGGTCTGTTATAATTAACGCAGCAATTTGAATGCTTGAAAAATCTGCCGTCTCATGACCGGATAGCATAATACTTGCAGACACAGAAAAACTAGTAGTAAAGTACTTTTTCTTCAGTCGAAAAAGTTCTTACCATCCCTTTAGCAATCTGCCACGCATAACATAGAACTTCTTTCCCAGAAATGTCTTCTTCATCATCTTCCTTGCCCTCACAGCTGCCTTCTTCTTTCTCGATGGTAATCTTTTCTTCGACGTTTCTTAAAGGCTCAGCGGGAGTAAGCTCTTTTTCTTTGGAGAAATGGGCAATACTGATCGAAGGTAACACCATCACCGACGTAACCGACTCCTTTCGCCCTTCATTTTGTTGAAATGACGTGTTGACATCGTCACTTTCTTCTTCCTCCTTGTCATCTTCGTAACCCGGGCTTAAGCAAGAAGGTTCCATCTCAGGTCGAGGAGCATCGTTGATTGAAATTTCTCTTTCAACGTCGTCCAGGTCGATTTTAATTTCCTTCGCCCCGTTGGAATGATAACCACCGTCTTTTCCACTTTCTTCATTCTTTTTTCCCCTGTTCTCCTCTTTCAGGTTTTCATCCGGGACATCTTTTGTTTGCAGGTTCCTGGACACCAATTTCGGCCTCTCAGGAACAGGAGGCTTAAGCCTTTCAACGACATCACTTTGGCGACTCGTTATCATTGTAAGCTGCAAAAAAATATTGAAATGAATTCCGTCTGATCACGAAACGGTTTTGTCAGCAGAAACAATTTCAACACTATCAGTTGGTTAGCCGAAATATTTTTACCCATTTAAAAGGAATCCATGTGAATTGAAAGATTACTTAACCGACGTTAAACTAAAAATCCAGCCGGGAATACCTTATGGGCCAACTTTCTTTAAATCGTCCACGGAAAATTCAAATGGATTAAACTGCAATAGAAACAAAGCTTTTCTTCTGCTTTGTTACAATTTTCTATGACATTTTAAGATACACAGTCCCAAAAACGAGACGTGTGCTTCTTGATATTAGGTTTGACCTAATGCCACTTGTGACGTCATATCTCGTACAGGGCTTACGGGAAGGACAATCATTATCTCCACCAAAATATTTTGATGGTTTTTTTTAAAGACACTTTTCTACTACGTCGGTCGGAGGGTAAAAAGAAAAACTCTGATGTTATCAACTGATTTGAATAACTCATCTTGCCACCAATGAAAGACCGTGGATCGAAAAGCTGACGGGCATTTTGAGTGGAAGCCCTTTGTCAGCTCGAATCAAGAACGGTTTATCAAATGTCGGAGCTCAACTACGGTGAATACATGGGAAAATGTTAAAAAAATAAGTAAATTACCAGAATGAAACGCGTTCGTTGAAGTAAACTATTCTTGTCTTGTTACCATGCTCAAACAATAGCGTAGCTCCACTATTAGTAATCCCGTGATTCATTCTGACCAGAAAAGGTTAACGCCCACGTGTGTGGGGGTACTCTAAAAAATTTCGAATAGTTGAGACAAGCGAAAATCAATATCCTATTCAAGACCCAAACGTGGAAAATGAGGCCCAGTTTAAGAAAAACAAAACCTAAGAATTAATGGAATCAGAAAAAACTTCCTTAAATCGCGCTCCTAATCAGCTCAAGGGTAAAGTTCAGTTCTAACAGATCTATGATTTGTTTCTCGTGTGTTGGGCATTAACGCATGTGAATTTTACCTGATAGAATAACGGTACCCTATCGGCAACACTGCGCCAATAAGGGCAACAAGGATACCATATTTAAGGATGGAGATCCTCATCCTATCGGGTGGGATAACCCCCTGGGGGAGACGCTCAAAACTTCAAGTTTTTTTTCTTTTCTCACAACCTACCCCTCCCCAAAGACAACATCAACACTACCTTCTCACTTAGGCAAAATGTGGCTTAGTTTCCCGGAAACCTTAACTGATCCTACCGGGGCAAGCTTAACTTTACTGACTCTATGAACACATATTTTTGTGTATTTACCGATCTTTGTTTAACGAATACATGAATAGCATCTAAACACTCTGGCTGTATAAACCGCGTTTGGGAAAATACAAATGTCCGGTTGCATTTATACCTACATTTTTAAGTGAACCTCTGTCTTTGAGAACTTAAATTATAGGTAACATGTACAAATTCTCATATCAAGTTGGTTAGCATCTTATTATTTTTAACGAAGACGATGGTTCTTAGACGTGTGATGAGATAGAGGATTTTCCTTCTGCCTTAAAGCTCCTTAAGAGACCACACAATGTAAGAAAAAAACACACGCAGCAGGATCATTAGAAAATTAAAGTGCAGCACAGAATACTAATGACGTCAGAGTGACTACTTTACAATGTTTTTCTGAAATCTGCCATTTTTGTTTTTTTTTTTATGACAAAAGTCAGAGAAACTTGACATTTTAATGGCAAAAAAACAAACAGAAATAAGGAATTTGTTTGTCTGAGTTTGAGTTCTATAAATAATACCTGTACGCAGCACTATTTCGAATGGAGAGCAGGTATTTTTTCAACCAAGGGCAAAAAAGCTGATAAAGTAATGATACCTGTTGCCTTTTGTTTCTGAGCCACTGAAGAAGATCTCCGTTTGGAACATATTCCATGATTAACATGATGGGATGTGATTGGATCCAGTACCCGAGCATGCTCACAATATTACGGTGTGTTCCGACTTCCTTCATCAGCTCAATTTCCCGAACTAACTGCCGTTTTTCCTCCTCCGTGGCATTTTCTGAAGAAAAAGAAAGACATTGAAAAAAATCCAGTAACCGTGACCTACGTAAATGCTACACGATATCAGTTAGTACTAAACAACTAAACCCAGATGTAAAGATAAAAAGAACTAATTAAAATGAAAGTACACTTAACCTATGAAAATAAAACACAGTCAATGGCTCAGGTCCTAATTTCTGCTTGAGAAAAAATCTATTTGTTAAATAATTGGTTCCCTAAGTTAAGTGACGTAGATAAAACAAAGTCTCAAAGAAAAACCGTTAGTTCTCTTTATCTAGCGATCACCAAGCACGACATGTAACATGATGTAATGCTGGATGATCTTTTAGTCCGGAAACTTGTTTCTTTAATTCTAGACGCCACGTTTTGTGTTCTTTAATTGCTTCCCTATTCTCGACCCAGGGGCTCTTCATCTCCAATAATATGACTTTCCTTGAGTTCCTTGAGTGTACATTAATTTTGTAATCCTAACGTATCTATCCAATTGGCTCACTTCCACTGACTCTGCATAGACAGGGACATCCTAGTATGCTTTTGTAGATGGGTTTCATGAAGGGTTTTCGGCTCACTGTCATCATCATCATTATCATCATCAAGCTCCAAGGCGCTTTACAATAAATGTTTTCAACTTAGACGACTAGAAAGCAGTAACTCGTAACATTAAAAAATAAAAAAAAATTGTTAAACAAAACCACGAAATAAAAATAACGCTTAGAGGTTTTTATAGCTTTTACTAAGATTGCTCTCAGAGGAACGAATATTCAAACTCCATTTTATACTGTATGTGCTCTGTAGAATCATTCCAAAGTTTAGGGGCTCAAAACGAAAAAGCATGATCGTCCGCTAAAAGTTTTAGCCTCGATCTGGGTGTCACTAATTAACAAGTTCATGGTTGATGATCGTGAACTCCTAACAGACATGTTAGGAGTTTGAAACAAATGATGATTATAGCTCAGACATAAATAATTTAAAATCCGCTACTCATGCTCCAAGGGAAGCCAATGTAGTTCTCTAAGTAAAGCTGTAGTAATGTGGTCATATTTACAACCACATACGATCAGATAAAGTTCTCAAGTGACTGAAACATGTGAATAACATATTTCGAAAAATCACTTAAGAGAACGACCGATCTACACGTTACGAAGGCATGCACTGACATCTTGAATTGGTTTAAAGAGATAATATGTTGTCATGTCACACCTCTGAGAAGTGATCATGCAGCCTGCTCTGTTTTGCATTTTTTATATCTGCGTGGTTTTGTTAAAAGGTGCCCGCTCCGTTTTCGAACCTGTCTAAGACCACTTGTAACACGACTAACCTTGGAGCACACCTTATCAATGTTCTGATCTCACTGAAGGTTTTTATGTCTACATTAATTTATTCATTGCAAAACGTGTGGTAAATTTCAAACATTCAGGGAGGTTATTAATATAAGTAGAAAACAAAATTTAAGGATCTAAAATGGGCCCCTGAGGTACATCACACTGTTACCGACTGGGGCATTGAGATGCTGTTTTCTACGATATAATGTTTGCTATCTATTGGATTAAATAATTCAAACCCGCTGTTACAAGAGAGGCTCCCTTGCCTGTTATTAATAAGAATCACTCCCTTGAATATCGTTTGCTGAAAGAGTAAGTCATCTTTTTGCCACATTCTGAATTCACGCACCTGGTAGAACTTTTGTAGCAACAATACGTCCCTCATGCGAATCCAAAGCGTGATCCTTGGGTTTGGAGGATGTTTTCTTTTCAGGTAACCCCCTCATTACGCTCCTATAAACTCTTCCAAAAGCGCCTCGTCCCAGTTCCTCCATGATAGTAACCCGTTCGTGTGAGACTTCCAGCAACATAAACTCAGCAATGTCAGACTCACTGGACCTAAAGACAATAGTGCAAATTAAATGATAATAAAATTCGGCGTCATTAATCATGGGCTTGTGGTAATGCTAAAATCAGAGATGGCTTCCTAGTTCATACAAGGTGATAAAAGTTACATCGCCTTGGTGTGTAAGGAAGGTCACTCACCAGCGCGAATTGACTGAGTGAGACGGACACTTCAAGACAGACACTTACACAGGAAAAATATCGTCTATTTCCGCATGCATATCATTATCATAATACATCTTAATCATTCCTATAGAAATATGAAATACCGTTCATTCCTCTTTGCTCTCTTACGGTACACAATTATTCCCACCACCAAAGCAGAAAGAGCCACGGAAACTCCCAACACTATCCAGAGTATGGGAACACCTGTGAGAGAGCAAAATTGTAAGAGCCTCCCTGGTCACTGAGGGATACAAAGAATCATCAATGTAAAGAACTGTTGATGTAAAAACATGGTGGGAATAAGTTTCCTAGTAAACTTATAAACGGACTAAGTTTCCTAGGAACTACTTCTCGTTTACGACTCGTTACATTTTACAGGCCTCCATATTCTGCTAAACATCCTGTGACCACATTCACATTTTTCAGTGAGCCCTTTACTGATTTTACCTCGAGTCTCTGGTCATGTCAAGAGAGCCCTTGATAATTTTGGGCGATTTTAACATCCGTATGGTCGACCTACCGGTCGGATATAATGGAGTCGATGGGTCTCACTCGGCATGTTTGTCTACTACGCATGAACTTGGTCATACACTTGACTTGATTATCACTCGTACATCTGATAACATTCATTGCTGTGAGTTATTCTCCGACCATTTTCTAGTCTTCTGTCAAATAAGATCTGATAGACCTCAAGCTAATGTCACGCATGTGCAGTTCAGGAAAATGAAATCAATTAACCCCATCCAATTTTCTGAGGCCATTCCTTCTTCTCAGCTTAATCATGATCCACCTAACGCCTTAGACTCTCTAGTCAGCTGTTATAATGAGTCGTTACGATCTCAACTGGATATGTATGCACCTGTCTTAACTCGTGACATTAATGTCAGGCCTCTTGCTGCGTGGTTCAATGAAGATATTAGGAATGCCAGACGCTTGAGACGAAATGCTGAAAAGACGTGGAGAGCTACAAGACAACCTGTTGATCTTGTCGCTTTTAAGAAGGAAAGAAATCGTGTGGTGAATTTGGTGAATGAGGCACGCCGTGTTTACTATAATCAGTTTATCGAAGATAACAGCACAGACCAGAGGAGGCTTTTCGCGGCAAGTAAGAGTTTATTGAATATGAAGAAAGATCGATCTCTTCCACACATTCTTTTTCACTTCTTGCAAACAATATGGGTCAGTTTTTTTATTGCCAGGATTACCAGTATCAGGTCAAAGCTGAACGGCATTCTTGCAGTCAACGCCCGAGCCCAACCTGGAATCTGAATCTGGTGATATTGTATTTTCCCACTTCCAGTGCCAAGCCTGACTGAGATAGTTCGTCATATGATTACACCTGGAAAGAACAAATCTTGCATCTTCATGTTAAGACTCACTCCTTCCCGCCATCACTAATATGGTCAACCTCTCCTTGCAGACTGGACATTTTGATGAAACCTGGAACCCATCATTAAAAAAGCCCGGCCTCGATCTACTGTTCAAGAGTTTCCGTCTAATAAGCAACTTGCAGTTTGTGTCTAAATTGACAGAGCGTGTGTTGGCCTCTCAGATCTCAGATCCTCCTTGCAGACTGGGTATTTTGCTGAAACCTGGAAAACTGCTGTGGTATACCCATCATTAAAAAAGCCCTGCCTCGATCTACTGTTCAAGAATTTTCGTCTAATAAGCAACTTGCAGTTTGTGACATGATTACAAATAATCTATTCCCTCAATTGCAATCTGCTTATCGCTCCTATCACAGTCCGGAGACTGCATTGTTCAAGGTAACGAATGATCTACTAATGAATGTGGACAAGGACAATATATCTCTCTTACTACTGCTGGATTTAAGTGCCGCCTTCGACACCGTTGAGCATGGGATTCAAATGATACTAGGTGTCTGTGGTACTGCTCTTTCCTGGTTCAAATCGTACTTGGAAGGGAGATCTTAAAGAATCTGCATAAAGGAGACGCTCTCGCAGCCGTTTGACTTAAAATGGGGTGTCCCTCAAGGTTCTTGTGTCCGACCGCTTTTGTTTACTATTTATACACAAGATTTGTTCTCTAAATGGTAGTGCTCGCTTAATTTACTGCGCCCGAAAGCGTGCCCTATCACGCCTCTGCTTCGCGAGCTACATTGGTTACCTGTTTGCTACTGTTTTGAATACAAAATATTACCGTGACCGGCAAAATTTTTGCATGGCAAAGGCGTGGCTGCATGGATGCGTGGTTACTCAGCTGGAAAAAGAGAGGAAAATAGGTAACTAATAGCATTTACTAGTAAGTTCTAGTAACTACCAGTAACTACTAGTAACTACAAGTAAATTCTAGTAAATACCTTTAACTACTAATAACTACCAGTAACTACTAGTAACTACGTACAACTAACTACCAGTAACTACTAGCAACTACCTTTAACTACTCGTAACTACCAGTAACTACTAGTAACTGCAAGTAACTACTAGTAACTACTAGCAACTACCAATAACTACTAGCAACTACCAGTAACTAGAAGTAACTACTACTAATATAACTACTAGCAACTACCAGTAACTATTAGTAACTATTAATAACTACTAGTAACTACAGGTAACTACTAGTTACTACTACTGACTATCAGTGAGAAGACACAATACTACATATTACACAGAGTGTATATTACTGGTCCAGTTGTGGCTTAATTTCCACCATGAAGTATATACCAAAACAGGAACCAGCGAACGTGGATTTACGAGTCATGTTATTACTCACTTTGCTTGGAAATATTACAGCTCGACAGTTCCGTGTGAACAGCGCAAAAATATAGAACGGTTCCGGTTGAAAATTCGACCGGTACCGTGTTAACGTAACCTTAAAGGGCAAGCAAACATTGCCAGCTGACCGCTTTTGCAATTGATTGTGATTTTCTTATAGTAACCTTTCTTAAAAGCTTTTTGACCTCTTTCACTGAAAGTGGTTTGGAAATAAGAAAATGTTAAATACTGTAGAACAATTTTGATATGTTCAAATTCATACTTGAGGCACAACAATGAATAATACATTTATTTTATTTTATTCCCCCAAAGTTTGACTTTTGATATATTGAAACTGGTCTCTTTTTGCCAGCTTCACCGTCAATTTGCCAAATGTAGAAATGCAGGCCAATTAAGATGGCCATGAACATACAGCGTCGTGACAGGCTATTTATTACAGAAGAACAGTCCCTTAATGTTTGAAAGTTACAGAATGATAAACTTCCAATAAGCGGAGGCTATAATCTGTACATTTTTATTGTTGTTGAACATCAAAGGGCTTTGCTGCGGTAAATTTCCGTCTTGATCTGTTTTGCTGCCCACTTTGCTTATGAGGGAGCTGAAAGGGGGCGTCTACTTTCCTAGAGGTCTACCCCTAGCAGAAAGGGTCCACAAGTTTGGCGGAATGCGGGATTTGGCTGTTTTTGGTGGTGATACTCGAGATGCGAGCTAAAAAAGGAGCTGGAAGCGGGAATTTTGATAATGAGAGGGAGCGGGGTTTCCTATTTTCATTGGGTTGGGATGCGGGAATCGTAAGGGAAAAGTAGCGGGATACGGGAATTAAATTTTGTTGTGACCACATTTTGACTTCTTTGTGTACACCGCCCATGTACTAGGAACTACTTGTCGCCAAGGAAATTAAGCCTGTCAGTTTTATCCATTATCACCTTTGAGTGTTTTCGTCTTGTTTCGTTACTTGGTAACTGACGGTGTGCGCGAACGGTCAATGGAAAGGTCTGGAGTGAGGCCAAAAAACGAATTAGACTAGGGAGAGACGCCAAAAATACGCGGTTAATTTTACACAGTCTTCGCCTGTACTTCGCACCTTTTAAAACCGATTGTGAGAAAAGAGGACTGTTTTGCAAACTATTGCAGGTCACACGCACCTATTTTTGAGCGGATTTAAGAATGGAAGAAAGTACAGAGATTTTAAACACGAATGAGTACAAGTAGCAATATATAAAAAAGAGGAAGAAATCGAGGACCAAGGGCAAGAAGGGTGGAAAAGTAAGCTTTCTGCATGGGGTTGTCTAGGTTTGGGTTTCCACAAATGCGAACATTCTATCAATTTGTCCAACCAGTGTGTTCATACACACTTTCCATGAGCCGTTGTCAGCGAAGACAACTGGGTTCATCAACTTATGCAACCTAGCAGTAAATCAATCGAAACATCCATCAATCCAACTCAACTGGCTGTTTCCAAATGGCCAGAACTCAGATCGAAGTAAGCCTTCTTTTTTGTTCTGATGTGCTCCCCCAAAATAACAATAAGCAAAACAGAAAATGAAGTTACAGTCGTTAATGGTTTAGCCTTGGACCAGGCTCCGCCTTGGGGAAAAAGGGAGAAAAAATTGATCCCGTTTTTTGCCTTTTTTCACCACTACGGAGCCTGATCCCAGGCTATTAATGGTTATGTCAAGAGCCTTTAAGGCTCTTGATTTAAAAACATCAAAACTGCCTATTGCAAGAAAGCAAGTCTTAAACATTGTATAACGTTTTAATATTTCAATAATGAAAGCAGGAAACTCGTAAAAAAAATTAGGGCGGGATCTAGTCTGCTACACAGCAGTTTTTAGTGTCGTCATACAACGCTCCTCCCCACAAACCTTGTGGCTGTGTAGCAGACTAAGCGGGATCGGGATTCGAACGTAAAAACAGGCGGGATAGCGGAATTAAGAAGAAAAAACTAGCGGAAAGGCGGGATTTGAGAACTCAGCTATTGTGGACCCAAAGCAGAGGTTGAACTGGATATGGTTTGGTGCCAATACCAAAACCTATCAGCTATTATTAAACATACATAAGGTAATGTCGCACCTGTAGAGCGGGTTTTAAATTTCCAAGAATCTGACCAGTCGCTTTGAACTTTTCCAAACCAGGAAGACACACCAATTTCATAACCCTTGTCGCATTCCAGAGACAAAAGATGAAAGGTGGTTGAAGGAACCCTATATTCTGTCCATTCAGCTTCAATGCCTGGTGGCTTTATCTCCCTAAAGCGTACACTGCTCTTTGTTATAGTGCATATTTCTTTTCTACTCCACGTTACATTGACTTTGCAACCATGTATTTCCAACTCTTCGTTGTTTATCACGGGTGTAATTGGTTTGCCTTTAAATCATTACAGAAACGCGCCCATTGAAAAACGTCGCCCGTGAAAAGTGGGGTACCCATTAGGCTTTGCGAGCAAAAACGAAGTTTCAAAGACTACCGTCGTTTTCGGTCTCTTATGAACTTCATAGCGGTTAACTATTCTCACACTTTCAAGAGACAATGCAGAAACAATAGAAGTAGGTTGCCATTGTTTCATGTGTTGGGATGTCTTTGTCATTGCTACAAAGAAGAAAATGTTTATGCAAAGAGAAGCATTTTTCTTCCTCGTGCACTAACATAAAACCCTCGCGAATTCGGTAGTCTCGTGCGAATCGTTTTGATGGCAAAACAGTTAAAGCTAATCAGAAACCAAAGTATTCTTCACTTAAAAACTCATCTTCTCGAAAATCACTCGATAAGATTGAATAAAAATGTTTGTAGCGTTTATGAATATTATTATCAGAAGCGGTATTGTAGTTGTTTTCAAGAGACGGATTAGATCGCTGTTTCGGTTTGGCCGTTAAAAATGTAGTTATAGCGTTCTTAAAGAAAGTATCGCTCTTACTTTGGCCTCATAGTTTGCTAAAATCAATATCTTAAATGAAGAATGTAAGTGAGAGTGCTTTCTCGTCGAATTTGCCCGTAAATTTTAAGGCTTATAATATTATCCAAAACCCGTGACAAAATGTAAACAAACTATTAACGCATCGGTTGCGCTCATATTTCATCGATCGATTCGAACACCAAGAGGTTTGTAAAAGGTAGAAATTCATTTTAAGTCAGTGCATTGAATTATTTACGGCAAAATCAACAACAAGCATCGAGGATTTTTCAATTTCGAAGCGTTTAACAGCAAAAAGTCACATGCTAGTTCGGAGTAAATTTAGACAGTTTTTAAACAGACTGAGCTATTGTTAGTCGCGTGAAGTTCTATTCTTCATCAAAGAATAGGCAAATGTTGCGGATGTCTGAGCAGGAACAATAACCAGGAAAGGGATATACCCAGGGGATTTCTTGATTGACACTAAATTAACGTCATTTTTCACTTATTTGCATTTTCACGATCGACGTTTTTGAATGGGCGCGTTTCTGTAATGTAATGAGAATAATACTGCGATTACTTAGTGATTTCCACTGATGTATTTGCAGTGATAAATGAATGTTGAAAGGTACACCACTAAACCTACAAAACTGTCTAACAACTGCAAAAACTGAAATTTGAATTAACGACCAGCACGCTGACGCCATCTTGAGTAATCGACCTAATTATGCGCATGCGTTGAGTCCTGTTAAAAGAGTTCTTGATTATCTTGATTAATTCCTGCGGGAACTAAGTCCCATGAATGTGACGATAAGCAGACAAAAAATTGATTTCGTGACGTAAATTTGCCTGTAATTCTGCTCTCGAGCCAAAATAAGTGGTAATATGATCAATGTTGAGCTGTAAAACTAGCCAAAAGTGCAAATTATTACAATAATTTTTGGAAAATTGATGAAAATTATGACTAATTATGACAAAACATTAGTCTAGCACAATTTTTAAAAGCTTAAAACCTAGAGTGTAAAAAGAACATTCAATTTTTTAAGATCCAAGTGACCTCAATTAAGGATCGAAGAATACGATTTACCCTCGAAAAGATACTACTCTCACCTTTACTCAGGTCAGAGACCTGCTTTGCAGATAAAGCCATTCCAGCCACATAAAGATCCATGACTGCTCCAACAAACACCCCATTTGTCATTGGCATCTGGACTAAGCCTGGATAATTCCCTATGATGTACTCTGACTGATAACGGCCTAACGATGAGAAGAAATACTCATTCCATTGGTCAATCAACGCCCTCTCCGTACCATTAACTAACACCTTGATCTTATGCAGCTGACAAGTTACTGCTATGTGATTCCAGTAACTGATTTGTAAGTGGAAAGTGTTGTCTATCGATAAAAGAAGACGGGATTTCTTGACTGTAACGTAAAATAGTTTTCCACCCTTTGACCAAAGTGCCAGTATAGGCCCGTCAACACTATTACACTTTACCCAAAATGCAATTGTAAAGTCACAGGTTTTTATGTTAATGTTGGGCACAGTAGCATAGGAACCATTCTGACTGAAACTCGCCGCTTTGCTTCCAGGACACCAGCCTTTAGTATGGTTAACGATACCAAAATACCTGTAAGATCACAAAAAACAATGAATAGAATCTAGCTGTGAATAAAAGAATTACCTGTCAGAGGAACATGCAAGGCACTATTTTACAATGGAATATAATCCTACGTTATGAGACAAAAATTTAACCGGTCAACGCTGAGTATAATGCCACCTGTAGCAGTCAGAAATGCAAATGCATCTGACTGAGTTTAAAGCTGTGCTGGATGTGGTGGATGTCATATGAAATGGTTGATCTGAAATTTTATTTAAGAGTTAGAAAAAAGTAAGAAACAAAGAAGAGGTTCTCGCGCAAAATCGGTTGAAAAAAAAAAAAAAACCGACGTCTGAAAATAGAGGTAAGGTATAAGAATCCAACGCCACTTCCTCGCCCGCCCACTCCCGCCCCCGACATTAATTGAACAAACTAGATATGTATAACCGCTACTAACCTTACATCTGAATCACTACCGTCTAGAAACCAGCGGCCGTATACGGGGTTTCCTAACAAAACAAACACGGGGGCCTGCTTAGGATTCGTTCCATTAAACTTATTTTGGGACACGAATACGTATATCGTGTGTAAGCTTTATCTTTTTCTTATTGTTTTCATTGTTACTTTGAATGAAGAACAAGAAGTCTAAAGACTACTGCAAAGCTGATTTAAAACAACGTATATTGTTTTTCATAACAAACTTTCGGCTGGCCATACCAGCCTTCTTCAGGTTTACAGGTGTTACTGAACTTATGTAGCAATCACAATATTATATAAATGGAGAATGTCGCAATAAAAGGGAGAGGCGGTTACTCCGGAGCTGAATTGACAGGGATGATCGAAGGATTTCGGGTTTTTTTTGGGTAGGAGAATTTTGGCAAGTATTTTTTTGGGTAGCTTAATTTAAGTACGGATTTTTTGTGGTGTTATATCATTTATTGCTTTCTGGATTTTCTTTTTCGGGGGGGTAATGTCGGTCCAGGTTTGTTTTCTTTTTCTTTCTTGGCCCCATTTGATCATCCCTGTCACTTGAAATCCGGATTACTTCCCCTCCGCCCCCCCGAGGGGTGCAACAGCCTTTATTTTTCTCTAGAATGTAACTAAAACAAGGAACGAGCACGAGGAACGGGAAAATAAAAAATGGGAAAAAAACCTAATTTCAACCCTAGCCTTCTCAGTAACTTGGTTTCAAAATCTCTGTGTTGTTCGCACTTTTCATTTTCCCATCCCCCTTTGCTCGTTCCCTGCTCTCCGTTCCCAGTTTAGTAACATCCCAGTGCTTTACCGTCACGTGCGACCAAGGCGTGCAACTGCCAAATTTTACGTTTTATGGAGGACTTGAACACATGACAACGATTTTTTTTATTAATTTCGAAACTGCTGTTTATCAAGGAAAATGGAAAATGATAATGATAATTTTCGTCCTTTAGATATTGCTTTAGAATATCTTCTACAAAAGAAAAATAAAACAAATAAACAAAATAAAACGAAACAAAATGTAACACAATCAACCAAAAAATAATAATATATCTCCTGTCAACAATGTTGAAAAAAAAAATTATCTCCTGTCAACAATGTTGATCATTGCTTTTTCCATCTCGCCATCTTTGCAACATCTTTGAAAACAGAACGATAGATTTTGTAAAGTTTATTACAGAGTAATCCAGAATGTTTTCCTGCTTTAGGACAAGTCCTATCAAACACACCATTACTACTTACGCCTTAGAGAGTGGGGGGAGGAAAGCAATCCTAAGCTGGGAAACAATCAAGTATTTATTACGGTATATAGACGAGTCAAAGTCTAAAACAGTGATTATGTCACATCAGTTTTGTCCTCCTCGCTTAGTTTTGCCAGATGGGGGAAGGGTGAGGGGGTGGAGGGGGCGGGGTTGGTCGTGTGGGGCGGGTTGGGTGTCCAAGTAACCGGGCTGACTTTGATCATTAATAACCTTGAAACGAATAAATAAAATTTACCAACCCAGAAGTTTTTCTGAACTTTAACAGACTGGTCTAATGTATATTATGAATCATTTCCCGTTAAGACTGACTACACTACAACCTCTTTCCCAATGATAAAAAAAAAAAAAAAAAAAAACGTTTCTTAAAAGCTTTTTCACCTCTTTTAGTGAAAGTAGCTTAGATAAAATAAATTGTTAAATTTTTGCTGGCTTCGTCGCTAATTTGCCAACTGCAGGCCCAAAAGTCAAGATGGCCATGGAAAAATGTAAATATACAACGTCGTGACAGACTAATTGGAGGAGAACGATCGTTAAATGTATAAAAATTACAGATTACTTTCCCATATGCGGTGGTTAATCTGTTTATGTTTGTTGTTGTTATTAAAACATCAAAGGATTTCTCGTGATAAATTTCCGTCTTGATTTGTTTTGTTGTCCACGTGGCTTCTTAGGGAGCTTCTGAGGGTATCCGCTTCCGTACAAAGAGGTGATCGCTCCGCTTATGGACCCTGGCAGAGGTTTGCCGCAATAGATATAGTTTAGTATCAATACCAAACTCCTATCAGCTATTGGACATACAGTTTACATGAGGTAACGTCTCACCTGCAAAAGTGGTTGTAAATTTCCGAGAGACTGACCACTCGCTTTGAACTTCTCCAAACCAAGAAGATACTGCAATTTCATATCTCTTGTCGCATTCCAGATATAAGAGATAATAGGCGGTTGAAGAAACATTATATTCTGTCCATTCTGCTTCATCGCCTTGAGGTTTTATCTCCCTGAAGCGTACAGTGGTCTTCGTTATGGTGCATAGTTCTTTTCTACTCCACGTTACATTGACTTTGCAACCATGTATTTCCGACTCTTCCTTGTTTAGCACGGGTGTAATTGGTTTTCCTTTAAATAATGAGAATATTACCACGATTAATTATCCATTTCCACGCATAACGTTAACAAATTAAGTTTGCGTTTTTTAAAAGTTCCAAGCTGCCCTTATATTGTCAAGTAAAGACTGTAAAAGAACAATATACGTATTTTAACATTCAACAGACCTCTATTGAGGATGTGAGACTGCAGTGGAAGAATACGACTTACCCTTGAATATATACTACCCTCACCTTTACTCAGCTCAGAAACCTGCTTCGCAGATAAAGCTATTCCAGTCACATAAAGATCCATGACTGCTCCAACAAACACACCATTCGCCATTGGCATCTGAACTAAACCCGGATCATTCCCTATGATGTACTCTGACTGGTAACGGCCTAACGACGAGAAGAAATACTCATTCCATTGGTCTATCAGTGCCTCCTCCGTACCATTAACGAACACCTTGATCTTATGCAGCTGACAAGTTACTGCTACGTGATTCCAGTAACTGATTTGTAAGTGGAAAGTGTTGTCTATCGATAAAAGAAGACCGGACTTCTTGACTGTAACATAAAATACTTTTCCACCCTGTGTCCAAAGTGCCAGTATAGGCCCGTCAACACCAATATACTTTACCCAAAATGCAATTGTAAAGTCACAGGTTCTTATGTTAATGTTGGGCACAGTGGCATAAGAACCATTCTGACTGAAACTAGCCGCTTTGCTTCCAGGACACCAGCCTTCAGTATGGTTAACAGTACCAAAATACCTGTAAGATCACAAAAAACAATGAATAGAATCTAGCTGTGAATAAAAAGAATTACCTACCATAGGAACATGCAAGCCACTATTTTACCCTCAAATATAATCCTACTTTATGAGACACAAATTTAACCGGTCAACGCTGAGTATAATGATGCCACCTGCAGCAGTCAGAAATGCAAATGCATAACTGAGTTTAAAGCAGTGCTGAAACCTGGATGTCCTATGAAATGGTCGATCTGAAATTTTATTTAAGAGTTAGAAAAAAGTAAGAATCCAAGAAGAGGTTCTCGCGCAAAATCGGTTGGAAAAAAAAACGGACATCCGAAAATAGGGGTAAGGTATAAGAATCCAACGCCACTTCCTTTCCCGCCCACTCCCGCCCCCAACATTAATTGAACAAACTAGATATGTATAACCGCTACTAACCTTACATCTGAATCACTACCGTCTAGAAACCAGCGGCCGTATGCGGGGTTTCCTAACAAAACAAACACGGGGGTCTGCTTAGGATTCGTTCCATTAAACTTATTTTGGGATACGAATACGTATAGTGTGTAACCTTTATCTTTTTCTTATTGTTTTCACTGTTACTTTGAATGCTTCGGGGAGCATAAAACGGAATAATTACAACAACAAGAATAATGACAGACGTTGTCGGTTATTAATAACAAAAAAGGCAAGGAGAGGGACAAAAAAGCAAAAGGTTTGTTTTGGCAGAACAACAACTTTGGACGTGCTGCATCCCGGGGGGAGAGAGTACTCCGGAGCTGGATTGACAGGGATGATCGAAAGATTTCGGGGTTTTTTTGGGTAGGAGAATTTTGGCAAGTATTTTTTTGGGTAGCTGAATTTCAGTACGGATTTTTCTGGGTGTTATATCATTTAATGCTATCTGGAAATGTTTTGGAGAGGGGGTGGGGGTTAAATGTAGGCCCAGTTGCTTTTTTTGGCGGGAAGGAGTGGTTGTTTTAAGCCCAGGGGAGTCTTCGGTTTCCATTTTTGCCCCCATTCGATCACCCCTGTCACTTGAAATCCGGAGTACCCCCCCCCCCCCCCCCACGGGGTGCTGCACCCTTTTTTTACAGTTCTCTAGAATGTAACTAAAACAAGGAACGAGCACGAGGAACGGGAACAAATCCTAACTTCAACCCTAGCCCTCTCAGTAACTTGGTTTCAAAATCTCGGTTTTGTTCGCACTTTTCATTTTCCCATCCCCGTTTGCTCGTTCCCTGCTCTCTGTTCCCCGTTTAGTAACATCCCAGTGCTTTACCGTCACGTGCGTCCAAGGCGTAAAACTGCCAAATTTTACGTGTTATGGAGGACTTAAACACATGACAACAATTTTCTTTTTCTTAATATCGCAACTGCTGTTTATCAAGGAAAAAGGAAAATGATAATGATAATTTTTGTCCTTCAGATATTGCTTTAGAATGTCTTCTACAAAAGAAAAATAGAACAAATAAACAAAATAAAACGAAACAAAACGTAACAAAATTAACCAAAAAATAATAATATATCTCCTGCCAACAATGTTGATCATTGCTTTTTCCATTTCGCCATCTTTGTAACATCTTTGAAAACAGAACGATTGATTTTGTAAAGTTTATTACAGAGTAATCCCGAATGTTTTCCTGCTTTAGGATAAGTCCTATCAAACACACTATTAGTACTTAGGCGCTAGAGGGCGGGGGAGGAGAGCTATACTAAGCTGGGCGACAATCGGGTATTTACGAAATATAGACGGACGAGTCAAAGTCTAAAACAGCGATTGTGTCAGATCAGTTTTGTCCTCCTCGCTTAGTTTTGCCAGTTGGGGGGAGGGTGAGGGGGTGGGAGGAGGGGGGTTGGTTGGGTTGGGGCAGGGTGGGTGTCAAAGTAACCGGGCTGACTTTGATCATTAATAACTTTGAAGCGAATAAACAAACTGAACTTTAACAGGATTAATAGTCTAATGTATATTATGAATCATTTCCTGTTAAGGCTGACTACGCTACAACCTCTTTCCCAATGATAAAAAAAAACCCAAAAAAACGTTTCTTAAAAGCTTCTTCACCTTTTTCAGTGAAAATAGCTTAGAAAAAATAAATTGTTAAATTTTTGCTGGCTTCGTCGCTAATTTGCCAACTGCAGGCCCAAAAGTCAAGATGGCCATGAAAAATGTATAAATACAAGGTCTTGACAGACTAATTGGAGGAGAACGATCGCTAAATGTATAAAAATTACAGATTACTTTCCCAAAGGCGGTGGCTAATCTGTTTATGTTTGTTGTTGTTATTAAAACATCAAAGGATTTCTCGCGATAAATTTCCGTCTTGATTTGTTTTGTTGTCCACGTTGCTTCTAATTTAATTTATAGATTTAGCCAGGGCTAAAAGCGAAGCTCACGTTAATAAATTAAATAATTTAAATGAAACATTGAACATTAATCAGTTAACGTTAAGGTACATTCGTGAGACTTTTGAGGGAAAGTGATTTTAGAGATTGGGAAAAATAATTTGGCAGTGGAAGAGTGAAACAAATTTTACATAGAGCAATCTTATCACATTTTAGCGTTCACCACGTTTTTATCTATTATAACTTGTTTTTAACTTATTTATGCTAATTTAGAGAACTTTTATACACTTGAAAATGACCTCGGAGAGGTCGAAACGTCGTGATTTTTTATCGCTAATATTTATCTCAAAATCGACAAGTTTACTTTACAAAATCTTGCCAACAAGTCTGGGGACGTGTAACCCAACCTTTTATACTTTTTATACATCACATCTGAGGTGAAACAGTACCATGAGGCGCTGTTTTTATCATACAGACCTCGGACAGAATGCAGTATTTCACAATTTTGCAATACAAATTGCACTCACTCAATATTCAGGACGATCGAAGCACGTGTGGGCTTTTAGCGAAACCGTTAAAAAAATTTCGAAAATCACCTATACGACTAGCCGGTTCTCACTTTTGACAAGCGCCAAAGTCGACTGTTTAAATTATGATTAATAGAGTTATACGCTTCAACGTAATAAAGAATTTATTATGTTTATTTTTTATTTAATGGTTTTATAACGACGTTTAATCGTCAAAACCTTTTGATACGCGCGCCTTTTTGACTACTCCCGCATGCAAGCGATGTTCATGAGCGACTGAAAACAAACGGCACAGCGATAAAAATTGCAAAAGAGACTACTAACAATCAATAAAAAGAAAATAATTCGGTGAAACATATACAGAGACAACAACTTTCATTCACGAAGACAGTATTAAACTGTCTCTGAAAATCCTTGTTATGTTTTCCATTTTGTAAGCCGGCTTCCCGGTGTTTGCTTTTTCAAAGATGAACTCGAGGCAAGAAAATCGCTGAAAGCTTTCTTTTACAGCCAGAATTATATCTAAATATTCTTTGGAACGTTTTCTTTCTTTCTATTTGCGGTGAGAAAATGTCTAAAAGCTTTCCAAAGTTCTATAAGCTTATAATCAAACCTGATACTCGGTCAGATCATTGTCTCAAATCTTACAATTAAAAACGTGCATAAACTAAATAGCCGCATAAACTACGCTCGACTTCATTAAATTAGATATAAAAAACAAACGTAAAATACAATAATTACTCAGGCTTACCATTCGAGATGCACTGAAAACTATCAAGTAAGGCCAGATTCGCTTCAGACTTTTCAACCCTCTTACGCATCAAGCAAGGTGAAAAACGCAAACGATGCCATCCGAAATCGGATTTCCGACTTTGACAAGCGACGTATTTCACAAACTAGCCATGAATAACAGAAGATTCTTGATAGCAGCTGAATTTCATTTTGTACATTCAGTGGAAAAAGACAGTCAAAAACATCACAAGTTGACACAAAACTCTGTCAGCTTCAGCAAAGTAAACAAGTTTCAAGATGCTGCATAAATTTTCCACATGAACTCACCTGTCAAATTTTGACCAATCAGAGAATAAAAATTCGACGTAGAGTGTGACCAACGCGTGACCTTGATGAGAAAAGTCAAAAACAACTGGCATGTCTTCCCTGCCTGTAAAAACTGGCTGAATTTTAGCTTCCGAGGTCAGTTTGAAATCAACATTTTAATTGTGCGGCACATACAAAACACAACATATTTCATATGAATTTAAAAAAATAAACTTGAGCCTGCGATCATTTGAAAACTAGTAACTTGTCAGCGGATAACTTCAAAAAGATATTCGACCTCGATGGGTCGACACCTGAGCCCGCGATACGGTCAGATGATACTGGTCAGCGGATACCCTGTTTTGACAGCTGTCAATTGATCACAACATTGATGTGGAATATATGTGTACAATATCAGTCTTCCTGTGCTCCCAAACTGGCTAGAAAGTGTGAGGATTAAACACTAGTTTCCCTGTGATGCGGACGGACGGGTGGGCGGG
>CALNXK010000289.1:385000-387500 GCA_942486035.1 Porites lobata
CAATTAACTATGGTTCCATTTATGAAATATTAATTCTATGTTGTTAGATCTGTTTTGTTTTATTCTGTACACGTTTCTTTATTTGTATATTTATTTTCTTTTATTTGCATATATTTATTTTAGAAATGTTAGGTAAATTGCTTTAGGCCTATGGGATAGTCATACGTAGTAAACATTGCGTGACACGCGACTCCTCTGACTACTTGACGTACAAAACGAAGCAAAGTATGAATTTTCCTTTTTATCCTTTTTCCCATCTATTTATGCTCAACCAGGTCTTTGATAAAAAAAAGTACAGGAGTTAAAAAAATACTTAAGTGACCTCACAAGAACAAGGGTAACAAAAATCTCGCGGATTTCTTGAATGCTCCATTTGCCAGTTAATTGGTTTTTACAGTGAAGGGTAATCTTTTTTCCTGGCATGGCCACCAGTATAATTATACCGAGACTGTGCCTATAGGCAAGTCAAACCACCATCTTCTCTACTTATTCATGCGAACGATTAAACTTTCCCGTCCTTGCCAAAATTAGATCATATTCGGTGACCTTCGTGCGTGAAAGGTTATAGCTTCTTAGATGGTTCTTTACTTGGACAACGCACTTATTTAGTAGAAAAAAATTGTCTTTACCGCGTGAGGAACCACAAGTAATATTTGCTATCCCAGCAAAGGAACACTTTGCAGGTGCATCTGCCATTTTGGTTGTTTGCCAGTAGCATAAACCACGATTTAGATGGTCAGGGGACTATGGACCGATTTGAAGAATGACTGAAAGTTCCTCAGTAATTGAAAACGGTCTAAATCTGTTATTGAAAAATTTCCAGAGCTTGAGCGGGGTGGAGGGGGAGTCAGTGCTTGTGGAAAACAGAATATACCGTAGTCATTTCCAAGTTTGTAATCTAAGCGGGGCAGAGCGTCAGCTGTTCCGGAAAAGTCATTCTCAGGCTATTCAAAGACATTCACAAGTCGATTTCTTGGAGTGTAAAGAAGAGACAACTTACAGGTAATATTATTATTAGGCCAAGATGGTTCGTTTCTCACTGAGCCCGAAAATCACACTTAGAAAGGAAAAGACGAGGAAAAATAGCGAGGGCAAGGAAAATAATAAATTATTTATAAGCTTAAAATGACGTATGGACACTTCACATTTGCACTGTTTAGCTGTTCTTGAATTATAGTTTATCAGTTTCAGATATCTCCTCTTAAGAAGTAAAATATTTAAATTGAGACATCTTTCAACAGCAGCGACAGTTTGGATAGGGAATCCCCCTAGTGCCTGGAGCAGGCTAAGAAGACTTCTGAGACTTCCTGCTAAATATTCTATAATTTTAAAAAAAGAGGTACAATAAAATATTGTAAATGCGAAATGATTTTTTCCACAAATAACAAAAGGAAAAGGGTTGCGAATTCCGCATTCCGGATTCCGGATTCCAGATTCCATTCCTTCCACAAACTCTACAAAAACATGGCGGCAGGGGGGGCTGGCAACGGCCTTTGATCTTGCCGCTGTTCGGCTTTCCATGATCGCCCCAGTTAAGAAATCTGTCAATCATTCGAGAACTGTAGCGAGCATGCGCGAAAGGGGCTAGGAACAACATCAACAGGTTCGTCTTCGCAGCGATTCGACAGTGTGAAGTGAATTCGCTTTTCGTCCTGTTGGTCATTGCTTTCTTTGGTGTAACCGATTTTTTCCGTAGTAATGTGGAGCTTACGTTTTCCTTTCTTCTGATCTTGCGTTTGTCATTACATGCGGTTTACTACGCTAAGAACGAGACCAGTGAACGGTCATTGTACATTTTCCTCGATGCCCAACTTTTTGGCCCACAACAGGCTTTCAAGCTGTGTTTCTGTTTAGAAGACCCACAAGACTAGAAGAAGGGCAAACCCTCCAATGCGTATGTAGAAGAGTTTATATTTTCAAGTGAAAGGCCGAAAATTAATCCTTCGTGATATTAAAAAAAGTGCGGTGGCCGTGGCCAAGTAGAACAGTTGTCATAGTTGTTTACGGTTTTATTACACCTTCAAGACGAAAAGAAATGATGATTGAGATTCTTAATTCTGTATCCTTGATTGTGAACTTATCCCGGCAGAGTTGCGTTGGATGATTGAGTGGCTTGGTCAAATCTCGTAGTTCATGTATTTTGTTATGTATTAGAAGCTAAATAAATTTTGCCACGAGATCATTCACTCTTGATATGCTTAAGTTCTTGTCTTCGTGTGATTTAATTTAAACTTTACCGTAGTTTCTAAGAAATGAATATGGGCAAATGAAAGGGTAATTATTTTGTGTGTTTGGAATTCTCTTTTCATGACAGCAGTTACTACACTGCCTTCAGTTTGAGTCCTCATTCAATTGTGTTTTGTTTTGTTGCAAACAAAGAGGGAGAAATTATAAATGTTTTATTCCAAAAACTACACTACCCACTGGAACAAGAGTATGGCTTAAAACAATATTAGCTAAGGTCAGAAAATAAAAGTTCAAGTTTGCATGTTTTGACAAG
>CALNXK010000289.1:395000-430000 GCA_942486035.1 Porites lobata
TTAAAAATCTATGGCTCTGGCACTGTCTCAACAAGCTCATGCATGTTTAGAATGGAGACCAATGGAGAAACCGATCACCTTCAACATGACTTGTTTGTGGACATTTCATACAAATTCACTCTTGCATATGGATTTGTTTTTTATGCATGTACTCGAATAACTATGAACACTTGCCTAAGTGGTAAAAAATTGGTACTTTTTACATGGATTCAGTGCTTTAGTGAATACCCACACATACAATAATCATAAATCATGATCACTTTAGTAATTCTCATGAACTGCATCCTTAATGACATTGCTACTTGTAAGTTTCTATTTCAGTGATTATTTTTGCACTTTACTGTTACAAACAATAGTTGTCAAGCGTGATTATGAACCAAAAAAAGTGCAAACACCCTCCCCAGTTACATGATTTACTTCTTTGCTCTCCCCCTTTATGGGCTCCCCCTCCCCCCCCAAGGCCCCGCGAGGTTCTGCGATACACGTATTTCTAGTATACATGTACATTGTATAACAGAATAAACAACATTATTTATCTGGTAGTCATGGGGTTCCAAATGTACATTTGCCTCAGCTTATGTTTCTCCTGGTCTATTATTGCAAAGTTTTGACTTTTTCTGCAAAACTTAAAGAAAAATATACATGTATTCCTCAAATATTTTATGACTCTTTGTTCTAGATTGATCAAGTACAGGTAACTTACATTATTGACCTTTGCGATCTTTTGTCTATTGTCTGTCATTTGTAAAATATTGCTACATCACATGTACTACGTACATGTACAGACTGATGTAGATACTGCGGCAACTAATCAGAAATCCTAAACAGATTCCGGACAGACTTTACGCCATCATTATGGAATCTCTGTCATTGAGGAACAGACATCTCTCCTGTGGAATGTCCAGCTGGCAGGGGAAAACGAGGGGAGATGGCTGTAATTGCAGTCAAGGGCTAACCCTCCATCAGGGTGAGTCTACAGTGCACTTACTTTCAACCATGGTGCTATCAGACACATCGTACATTCTGATATTGCGGAGCGCCACTTTTAGAAAGCAGGTGTAGTTTCCTCCATCTCTAACACCAATATTTTTAAGAACAAGCGGCCTAAGGGTGTCTAATGGCTTATTTGGGTCAGGATTTCTGATACTTTCCAGCAAAATCCCATCTTTGTACCAAGAAATTCTTTTCCATACTGTTCCTTGAACTGGATTTCTAGTCAGGTTACATGTGAGTGTGGTGTTCTCACCATGTCTCAACAGACTGATTTTAGGCCAAATTTTCACTGATGGAATTTCTTCTCCTAAAAGGAAAAAAAGCAAACAAAAAGGGTAGAATGCATGAACCTATAATCTCTGTCCATTGCCTCTAATATATTATCCATAGTTCCAGTGGTTTTAAGACCAGGCAGAAGATCCCCCCTTTCATGTGCTGTACAGTGGACTCGTGGTAATTCAAACCTTGTACGGACATAAAAAAAAGTTCCAGTTATCAGGAGTACAAGTTATGGGGAGCGAGAAGCAAATAACCAGAGATAAGGAAGTAGGATGGGGAAGAAATACAAGTATATGTATCATGAACGGGCAAGGGCCAATTCCAGAAACAACACGTTCACGATCAGCAAATGTTTTTACTATTAACGAACCATAAACGTAAATTCCTACAACGAGCGAAAAAATAATAGTTACAATACAGAAAAACTACTTTAAGGCGACTGCAAAATGAAATTGATGAAAAACGATGAAAACGAAGCTGCTTACCAAATGCTGTGGATGACAGGGTTGGTGGTTAGGGCCGCCGAGGAAAAAAAATCTACTTCCACTAATGCTGTTACACTAATAGACACGTAAACTGGTAAAAAAAAAAAGGGGCGAGATAACAAACTATAACGAAATTTACATACAGCACGTAACAAAAGGAGCGTAATTAACAAAATACCGGAGAGCGAAAAGAAAAAGAATACACGGTAACAAGTAAGTGAGAAAGCGAAAACAAAAGAAAAAAAATTACCCCAACATATCATGCAAATTTTACTTCAGGAGCAACAAAAGTTATAATGATATTTTGAAAAAGGAATTAAAACAACAAAGCTTGATCACTGTACAGGGCTAGACACTGTAATTAAACTAAACTAAAGAAAATGTATAAAAGACAAAGAATACACAGTTGACATGGTTGTTTTTTAAATAAATTCAATGTTTTCTTCAGGTTTTTTTTTTTGTAGGTTTGTTTGTTTTTTTTGTTTTACACTTTACAGACTTGCTTGTTACATATATATAGATAAAGAAGACAGGAATCAAAGGGGTTATGTCTCTAAGAAACATGTATTACTGTCAATTTTGTGCTTGATTCATTACTTACTCTGTCCTTACCCAAACACTAAATACTTCTATAGAGATATAAATTAAGAAGATATCAAACAAATCCTATCAAGAACGACAGATCATATTACTACAGGTAAAATTACTACTATTCTTTGGTGATTTTTGGAGGTGTTGCATTAAAACTTAATAAATTGCCCCAATTTTTTCAAGATTCAATCCATGTTCATCATTTCCATCCTTCGCAACAGACGACAGGAAACGGTTTTAATGCCTAATGTATGGTCTTAAAAAAGGACCATTATTTTTGGAATTCAATTGATGCTGAGTCATGTTCTACCTTTTTAAACAGCAGCAAATAAGTACGACATACATGTAGCCCCTTCAGGGTTGCCCCTCACCAGAAAGTTAAAAATTCCCTGACTTGCCATCGATAGTTTTCTCTTTGTTTTCAACCTCTTTCCGCTTAAAAAACTCTCTGACTTTTCCCTGACCTTGAAAAATTTTTGTTTTTCCCTGACTTTTCCCTGACCGTGGCAACCCTTTAACCCTTTAAATCCCAAGAATGACAACAATCCATTTTCTCCTAACAATTATTATCAGTACAAAAGATTTTGAGATTAATTAATAAAAATATAATGTTTTGGTCTTTCATCAACTCTCAAATTATAATTCTTTAGAGAAATGTATAGAGACCAGCTTGGAGAATTTGTACGTGGCATGCAACCGGGATAAGCTTGGGCCGTCTAGGCCTTTGACTCGTCTGCACCTTTACCCCCGTTTTTATTGGGACATAGGCCCAGTTCAAACATCGAATTTCACATGTGTCAAATTTAATTTGTGAATTAAGGTGGCTCCGTAATTAATACAAGAGCATTTAGCTGTGACAAATTTTCCGTCATAACTTTTTGGTTTTTAACGCGATGGCTGCGAAACTTTGCAAAGAACAACAGATATCATTAGGCAATGATTCGAAATATTCCGAGTTCACTGATGGTAAATATTTCTCGAGAAATTAGCGCTTAAAAGGACCCTACTGTTCAAAGAAAATCGCGTCTAGTAAAAAATTTTGCTGATATTTTTTACTGAAATTTCTGGTATCGGCTTTAATTGATATAATAAATATGCCAGAGGAATTTCAGAAAAATCGTTGGAGCAGAAGTCCGAAACTAAAAGTCGCTCAAAATTCAGCTGTGAAATTGTTTTGGAATTTCAAAAATAAATTACCATCAGCGAGAAGGAGCCACCAGTTTGAATTTTCGGGACAAGTAAATTCAGTGTTTGCTAATTCTGAAAACAGAAGCCGATTGCCTATCGTGCTATTCTTTAAAAGGTACTGTTCAGTTTTAGAAGCACTATAAATTGCTTCAAAACTTTGCTCTGACTTCGAATGACTTGTTGTCCTTGTTCCTCGACATTTTTAAAATATCCCTTGGCAGTTTTGGTTCAAACTCCTGCTGCACACATTTTGATGTATTGCAATGCATCCTCAACGGCTTTTCCTGCTGTACATTGTTTCCAATTCAGGAAAAAGGTATTGGGATTGTAAGCTACCTTGTATCAAAGCTCAGATAGAACTGTCCAGCACCTTTGTTTATGACCAGAAAATGAGCACGAGCGGCACTTGTGCGAGGAATTCGCACACCTCAGCCAGGGGGACGAATGACAATGATGCCCATGTCTGTGAACCGATCTGTATAAACATGTATTGCAGAGCAAAACATAATAATCAAGAAAAATACCCTTTCATTGAGGGAAGGAGTGACAAAAATTCCAGAGTTGTAAATTTATTCACGGGCAGTATTTTTTGCGATAATTTTATTTTGGACTGTGATGTTATTCGGTTCACAGGCATGGTCATCGATGTCGTTCGTCCCCCTGTGTGAGGTGCGAATTCCACGCAGAACTGCCGCTCGTGCTCATTTTGTAGTCATAAACAAAGGTGCTGGACAGTTCTATCTGAGCTCTGGTACGAGGTAGCGTCCAATCTCAATACTTTTTTCCTGAGTTGGAAGCAACGAACAGAAGTAAAAGTCGTTGAAAATGCAGTGCAATACATCAAAATGTATGCAGCAGGAGTTTGAACCAAAACTGCCATGGATATTTTAAAATGTCGAAGAACAAGTAATTCTACCTCAGAGCAAGGTTTGGAGCAATTTATAGTGCTTCTACAACTAAACAGTACCTTTTTAAAGAATAGCACGATAGGCAATCGGCTTTTTGTTTTAAGAATTAGAAAACGTTGAATTTACTTGTCACGAAAATTCAAACTGGTGGCTCCTTCTACCCGATAGCAATTTATTTTTGAAATTCCAAAACAATTTCACAGCTGAATTTTGAGCGACTTTTAGTTTCGGACTTCTGCTCCAACGATTTTTCTGAAATTCCTCTGGCATATTTATTATATCAATTAAAGCCGATACCAGAAATTTCAGTAAAAAATATCAGCAAAATTTTTTACTAGACGCGATTTTCTTTGAACAGTAGGGTCCTTTTAAGCGCTAATTTCTCAAGAAATATTTACCATCAATGAAATCGGAATATTTCGTGTTATTGCCGAATGATATCTGTTGTTCTTTGCAAAGTTTCGCAGCCATCGCGTTAATAACCAAAAAGTTATGACGGAAAATTTGTCACAGCTAAATGCTCTTGTATTAATTACGGAGCCACCTTAACCAATGTGAGCGCGACGTCTGAATCACTTAAATTTGGCAGTTTAAAATTAAATACGAATCTGCCGAATCTGTGACTGAAAGAGTCAAAGATTCAACTTAGGTAAGACATTTGATTCAGACGTCACATTTCACATGTGCCGGATATAAGTACAGTCAAGTCCCTTTATAGCGGACACGGCAGGGACCTTTGTTACGCCGCAAAATGTAACAATTGACGCAAAATGTAACATTAACGCGAAATGTAACATTGACCCGAAATGTAACAGCTTTTGACGCAAAATGTAACAACTTTTTAACGCGAAGTGTAACAACTTTTTGACGCAAAATGAAACAATATTTTTAAAGCGAAATGTAACAAGCAAAATGTTACAGCCTTCAAATAACTGAGAGACTTGGACATTAGCCTTGGAGATAAAGTGTAAATTGTCTGGTGATTACAAAAACAGTATATTCATAAAGCAGATAAAGTTTTCTTCTAATGTCAAATAAACTTACGAAAGGTCGTAAAACAGGTGATAAAGTTATAACCTTGGAATAGCAGTATGGACAATAACAACAACGCTAACTTAGTAAACATAACGTGTGGAAAATATCCCAAGCTATGCGAAAAGAATATGACTAGATAACAATAACACCGTAGGAAACACGCACTAATCAGCAATTGAAATGCAAGTTAAAAGTAAAAGTTAAGAAAGGTAATCTTTCAAAAGAAAATTTTGAACATAGTCAATAAGATAGATATGAAATTTCTCATTGCTTACCGGACTTCCAGCAAATGTGAGAAATTTCATACCAACCCAGTCCTGCTGCCGTAAAACTTAACCATGCAAATGCCCATTTAACACTGTTGATTATCTCACACAGTCGGATGACTGCTCCGCTACACCTGCCTTTTGGGGAAAAGGGGAGGAGGTGGGTAAAAACAGACAGCGTCGGATAAAAACAGAAAGCGTCTTCACTCGATGAAAGTGTGAAAAGAATAATCAGTAATCGATACTCGCCTCGATTTCATACCGGCTCAACTCCCTAGAGGGAGTATGCTAAAAATGTACCATCCTAACCCATCTAATACGTCCTGGATGTAGTAACGCCAACTTTCTTTTCAGCGTCACACATATGTAAGGAAAGATACTAAACAACAATTGAGCACTCCAGAAAATACCATAACATACCATAATGTTCTTTGTTCGTCACCCCCAAATTTTGCAGAAGCATTGTTTTCAGTTTGTCTTGGGGCCATTTTAACTCCCAAGAGAAACTGAAAACAATGCTTATGCAAAATTTGGGGGTGACGAACAAAGAACATTATAGAGAAAGTTAGAGTATTTTTTTGAGTGGTTGGATTGTTCGACTGTTTCAGGATTTAGTTACTATTATCGAAAAACGTTTTGTACGTTTATTTGACATTATAGGAAAACTTTATAAATAAACTGTTTTTATAACCACCAGCAGGAGCCCCAGTTTATTTATAAAGTTTTCCTATAATGTCAAATAAACTTACAAAACGTTTTTCGATAATAGTAACTAAATCCTGAAACAGTCGAACGAATTGACCACCCCAGAAAATACCATAACATACATCACCAGACAATTTACACTTTATCTACAAGGCTCATGTCCAAGTTTCTCAGTTATTTCAAGGCTGTAACATTTTGCTTGTTACACTTTGCGTTAAAAATATTGTTTCATTTTGCGTCAAAAAGTTGTTACATTTCGGGTTAAAAAGTTGTTACATTTTGCGTCAAAAGTTGTTACATTTCGCGTCAAAAGTTGTTACATTTCGCGTCAATTGTTACATTTTGCGGCGTAACAACCTTGACTTAGTGTCCTCATTTGCGAGATTCAATAATAGCGAGAGGTTATATCAGTCAGACATCTATGATTTATTTTTGCCTGGGATTTAGCTGCTGTCCGTATTATGGAGGTGTCCATTATAGCTGGGTGTCCACAAGGTGAGAGTTGACTGTATGTATCATGCATTATCATAGAAACTATTATCCATACTGGATAACAAGTTGTTTTAAAGACTATTTTTAAATTCTAATGAACAAATCACTTTTTCTTTTCTTATAGTATTTTTAAATTCGCTTTGTTTATCTTAATAGTTTTTAATATCGTAAATTTAAAGATTGTATCTTGTAGTATTTTTAAATTTTAATTCGTCGTGTCTATTTTTATTAGTTCTAAATAATTTAATTACGATTAAGGGCCACTAGTTCATGTCAGTGTTTACTGTCATGTGTTACCCTCATTAGATAAAGTTTCTACCTACCTACCTACTGGGAACAAATTACAGCAAACGGAGTAAAATCGGCACCATTAAATCCGACATCTGAATCAACTGCTGTATTTAATTATTTTTATCATTTGACAAAAATAGGAGTTATTGAACTCGGCACATTTTAACCGGGCTTTTAAGGGATAAAACAAAACACTTGCTAATACCATGACATGCTGGGAACACTTAAAAAAACATGATAAAAAAAATATTACAAGTAGAATTCAAAACAATTATTCTACCAACTAGAAGACTTATGTCACGTGTTTTAATAACACAACATGTAAATATAGTCAAGTTTTTCTATTTTTCTTCAAATTCATGCATCAGTCTCAAGATTCTGTATTTTCCATTTACATGTTACTCCATTTTCGACACATCGGGGGGGGTTCAATAAGAGACGGTGGTCGCGAAATTCACGTGAACTCGCCGTCTACTTTTCTTTGAAAATTACCCCTAAAAAAGCCAAAATTTAAAGATGTCTGTGTTCCGTTCAAACACTCTCATTTTTGCTCCAGAATTCTGGGAAAGCATTCTTCTAAGAGGCTCAGATTTTAAACTTTTCCCAGAAACTCGCGCCTTTGCCGTGATTTTTTTTCATTCTCCATCTACTCCAAACCGTGGCTTTTGCGACCCACTTAAAATCTTACTGAAAACCCTGGGTTGGGGGGAAGGGGTTTACTAAATAAAGGTTTATACGGGGAGGCCACGCCCTGAAGTCTGACCCCTTACCGTTTTATATACCATTTATGACAGAAAAGCTACATGTACCCCTTTTGTATTACCTTCTATTGATGAAAGGTACCCCTTTCACATACCATACATGTAGTTTACAGCTTTGTAAATGCACTGTCTTTAAAATATCAATAATTTACAATACCAGAACATTTCTCGACTTTTTCACTGCCATAAAATACATCTGTTGGCCCTTTTTTTGCTTTTTATAACAGACTAAAAAGACAGATTTCCCTTCCCTACAGAAATCGCTACCCAGAAAAAGGCCTGAAAAGTCCCCCGCTAACTCGAACTGTTTTTCCTTTTCCATCAGATTTGGAGTTACCGGGGTTCTAACAGTAGTTTCTTACATGTACATGTCCCGTATTTCTTCGCTTGTAAGCTGCAGCATTTTTTCAACGAAAGTTTGCTTACTAGCTCTAAATCTATTGTATTTTCGTGGTGTGCAACAAAACAAAATATATGAAAGCTCTAGCTGCTCATCCTCTTCATTGTTATTGGTTTTCAATGACTTCTACATCTTCTAAAGCTGGTATTAAACGACAAACAAATCATTTTGCATTCGAAACAAATCATCTAGCATCGATCGTTTTTGAACTGAATGTTGATGCTTGGTAACCAGGCAAATGTTTGAGTCATTCTTACACTGCGATTTCGTTTCAGATCTTTATTTTCTAAAGAAAGGTTCCAAATTTGTTAACCCTCGGAGATACAAATTTTTCTTGCGGCTTTCAACAAACAATACAATTTTCACACCCTCCTCTGAGGTTCTTTACATTTTTTTTCCTAGACAATAAAACATCAGCACCTCACGTGCATTTTCAGTAGCATTTTGAGACAAGTTTAGTGATGCACAGTAACTATAGTTACGAGATATGACGTAACAAGTAGCTGGTAGTAAAGCCATTTTCGAGTGAAAATGATATTTTTTCATCTTTTTTCAACAATAAAAGTAAAACCGGTGGATAGAATGATTCGAAGTGCTTATTTTTGTGTTACTTTACATGTCAGGCACAGAAAATTACCATTTATCGCGATTTTAACCTGATTTCTAATTCTTGGTAAAATCCAAGATGGCAGCCAAGATAATGACCATATTATTTTGTTTTGTTGACGTCAAAAGCCTCCAGCAGCGCCACCACCCATAAAATATACCTCATCTTGTTGAGAAGATCAAAGGTTTTCCACTGAAGGCAAAATCGTTTCGAAATACTGCAACATATCAAAAACTCTGGGGAGCGGTTCCACCCCCCCCCCCCCCCTCCTTGTACCAGGGTTACTAGAGCTCTTTTATCATAGTTATTTTGATAAACAAGGCCTTAATTTTACCACATTTGGCAGTTAATTAAAAAAGTATTCAGCCTTATGTATTAATTACGCGATCGATTTTATCTAGTTGATGCTTAAACCGATGCATGTACCGATGTCAATACATGTATGCCGCAAACAGGAAAGCTGCCTTGTTTATGGAACAAAAACGGATTCCCTAAGTATTCACAGCTTTAGAAAACAATGCTTTTGTGTTGATAGGTGTGATTTTTAATCTTTGATCGAAATATGTAGCCTTTTTCGCTTTTGTTCACGTAGATGAATGGCCGTAATCAGCATCGTTGGACAGTGGGTTGTTGTAGTTAAAGTGAAAATCGCCAAAAATCGCGGCTGCACCTTATAGATGGGTATTTTGGCTTAATATAATTTTCAGTTTGCTAACTTAGAAAAATTGCGTTGAAAAGTTTGGGTTGCGTCTTATAACCGAGTGCGCCTTATAACCGCAAAAATATTACGTACTTATAGAATGACAGGCTAATGATTGTAACAGGCAAGCAAGCAAACTGACAATTCCAATTGTTTTTTTTCTTTTACTAAACTATCTCTAATAAAGAGATGCGCACTAGTGTATAAGCGGGTCCACAATTATATCACGCCTATTTATTTGAATAGTCTATTAGTCAGAAATTCAGAAATTCATAAGCGAGCCACTAGACATTCAAACATAAACTTGGTGTGCCCCAATTATAAACGAAAAACAGAAGGAGGTCGCACTTTGACTATTAGGACTATAAAGGACTGGAATTGCATGAATACCAATATAAGAAATAATGGCTCGCTAGCAAGTTTTAAGCATAACGTTTTTAAATCCTTTCTAGCTGAACAAAAGGCTGCGATCCTCCTTAGACTGTAATTGTATATAAGTTTTATGTTGCTTTTATCTATCTTAGCCATAATGTCTTTTTAGAAATTATCTATTATATTTATCTTAAATTATCTTCGAAAATGGTATATTTTATAGTTTTTAGTTGTAGAATCTATATTTGTAATTTGTTTTGCGGGCCACAGAGACATCAGTGTCTTAGGACTACTGTTAAGAGTTTTACCCTCTTTAAATAAAGCCTATTATATATTATTTATTTATGTTTTCAACACTTTGATATTGGTATGCCTCCAAATACTGTACATACAGTGATATATCACAAGAAATGACTAATGGAGAATTCCAGTATAGCCACCATAATAACAACAACAACAATGTATTTATTTAAAGAAATATAACGTTTACAATACCTTATGTCCTGCAAATAGCTATTCTGCTAATCTAGGCAGGACAAGACTTTAAATAAAGACGTTATTAAATTATACAGAAAAAAGAAAAGAAAAGAAATACAATAACATACAGAATGAAACACTATTAATTAATAATGTTATTTTTAACTTTGGATAATAATCACAAAGAACCTGGAGACAAGTTTTAACGTAACAATCACTCACATTACAGATTTTTATTATTTCTTACAATTTATTAGACAATGAAAAAAAAAAAAGACTCGGGGGAGTATAATCATGACTATTGAGGAAAAGAAAAAAGGTTACAAGAGATTGTAAGAACTATCCTTCCAACAATGTAAGAAACTGATGAACTGTTACAATCGTTATGGATAACTGAATTTGTTCGTGATTGATGGATTGTTACCAGAACACTTACCATTGCACTGGTTACTACAATTGAACCTCCAATGATGTGCGACCACCACTTGTTAGCAACGTACCACCTCCCATAAGCAACCATCTATCCAAACACCAAAATTTTCCCACTCGAGGCCCTAGCGTTTTAATTACATTTTTTTTAACCTTCTGTAAGCAACCACCTGACTCATGGTGTGTTCTGGCTTTTTTTTAAGCGGTTTGTACTACGCCACTCAGAGTATACGAACAACTATCAGTGGAACATGGAACTACATACACAGCAGACGTAACTTACAAATTGCTTGTAATAAATTATCTGCCAAAATGTAGATGTGTCGGGAACTCTACTCGAAAGAGACACCATTAGTTTGATTCTCCAAGTGACCACCTCCTGGGAGCGACCACTAAATCTTGGCATTTTGGGCTGTCGCTTTCAGGAGCTAGGTTTGACTATATTATTTACAACGAGCAATGCACAATATATAATGATGATACACAAAATGATGTTCCTAAAACAAGATACAGTTGTACTTACTTGAAATGACATTGACACTAAATCCATGTCTCCTCTCCACAGGGTCTCCTCCTGCAAAAGCATGACACTCGTACCTTCCCAGTGCACCAAACGTACTGTCATCATTAAGTGTAACTTTCTTTAGGGTCATAGTTACAATGAGCTTTCTGCCTACGGGACAAAGGGTTTTAAGTGTTACAATATAATTACTGTACATAAAAAGAATAATGATGACTATTATTGTCTACCAATTTGTACTAATTTTTTGAACTTATTCATGGGGCATTGGGGTGGGACAGTTATAGTTTTTACAGCTTTTGTAGCATTCATTGGGGCATTGGGGCATTGGGGCATTGGGGCATTGGAGCAGGATGCGTTTGTAACATTTATAATGGGGGTACAGTGCAGGCCAGAACTGAGCGAACAATGCAGTTGCGAAACTGACGCAATGAATGCATCAGCTCGGACGAGGGTACGCGTGAGCGATAACGAAAAACTGCGTCCACTCGGACACGTCCGGGAAGAAAAATATTTTTCTTTTGTTATTCACTGAGACAGCTTTGCTTTGTGGTTCATTGTTGTAACAAACAAAACAATCCTCGGGTTTGAAGAAGGTCGATAGTAACTCATTCTAAGGAAATTTTCTTGAGGGACTTAAGCCGTGATTAATCGACATAAATTTGGTGACGTGCACGAAGGGTTTCGTTTGTAAAATCGCTTCATCATCATTTTATTAGCCTTTTTTACAGCAAATGTTAGGCGAGGAGACCTCAAGAAACCACCAGGCTTATATAGAGAGGCCACCTCGACGTCACAATATAATAAGAAATAAGAGGGTGCCCATGGGGTTCGTAGTTAACTGATAATTGGCCAAAAAAATTAGTAGTTAACTGAGAAATGAAAAGTTAACAGTTAAGTGAGATTCTATTAATTATACTGAATACGATCGTTAATGTTAATGAAAGTAGCAAAGTTTTCCAAACAGAAATGCTATTTTCTGACTTTCTTCTGTCCCACTTATGACCTGGTGGCATATTAACTGATTTTAGTATATACAAAAAGGCACCAGAGTAGTACCCGGCAAACAGAAAGCGTCAGTCATAGAGCTGGGTGTAGACAACTCAAAGATCGTCGTCAAGTTAAACATTGCTAACCAAAGAAAAAAGCTGTGACTCTTAGCAGGCATTAGACCTGGCCAAAAAGAAGTTCTGATGGCTCAAAAAAATCAGCGTTTTTTTTTAAGTACATGGAAGTTGTACTTACGAGATGTTTGTAAAGGTAACATTGAGGGACGCGTAAGAGGATGTCGACAAAGTCTGTATCGAGGTACAAAAAACTTTTGACAACGCAGTTGGAAAACCTACACGCGATTTCTCACTTCAACACAAAACATTTAATGCTTTTGAACTACGCCGAAGACTTTGGAAACACAGTGAAAGAATTGCTTAAAAGAACTAGGAATTCGAAGTGGACTACACTCACAAAGAGTCGAATTGTCTCGTGTCAAATACTTTCATGGTTTTGTCAGCAGTCTCAACTGTCTCTCCCATCGGTGCAAACAGTGACAAAAGAAGATGAAGTTGTAATGAGGGACTGGATAGAGACCTTTCGAACTGTTTGACAACCAACTATAAGAAGCGAATCAACTCAAGATAAAGGGGGATCTTAACCACCAGAGTCTCGGGACTATGTCATGCTATTTGCTATCTTTTTAAAAAGCTAAAACTTTTTTCTTGCATCAATTGAATGCCAAAAATATTGGTCCAGTCTTGTTATTTAAGACGATATTTTGGCATTGATATTCTTTCCCGTCGTCTGTCTGTTGCAGTGGATTGCAAGGATTGAAAATGGATTGAAACTTAGATAGGATATACAGCAACCACTTAAGTACGAGACTGATTCAGATGATGAACTGAAAGTGACGAAGAAGGTGACTTTGAAGAAGTTTGTAGCAGGACATGCATGACCACGTCGGGAAGATCAGTACGAGATCATGACCGGTGCGTCTGGATGTACGTTGATGGTTATACGACTTAATCTAATAGGTCTTATCACGGTTTTCGACGCCATCTTGACGAGTAGGCAACCGTGTGAGAAATTACAATGTTTGTATGAGAATCTAATGTCGAATAATTTCCGTAAAACGGCTATTCTGAAAAAAATATGAACTGTAAACTAAAGCTACATAGCAAAGGATTTTACTATCAAATTTTGGGGGCCGTTGCTGTGCTAAAATTTCTCCAGACGCTTGCTTCAGGATTTTCCACCTATTTGTCTGCAAAAAAGATTTTAAAAAGTGGTTCTAACGCATATAGCTGCATGTAACGACCTCAGATTTTTTCTGAAGAATCGTTAGGAGTGAAAGTTTAGTTTACAATTCATATTTTTTTCAGAACAGCCGTTTTACGGAAATTTTTGGACATTAGATTCTCATACAAACACCGTAATTTCTCACGCGGTTGCCTACTCGTCAAAACCCGTTAAGGCCTATTTGTACTTACAGCAAAAATGGGTTAATAGGAGTCTTAATAGCTATCTGTTACCCATTTTTACTACTTCGGTAAGATAATTATGTTCTTTTCATTTCTATATTTTCAGCTTATAAATGGTACTATAGTGGCGGAGTTTATGTCAATTCATTTAAGTCTAGACCTGAATTTAGTAGGGTCTACCCCCAAAATTGATTGACGTGCTGAAGTAAAATTCAGGTTATGACGGAATAATATGCGCTGTAGGGAAGTGAAAGTTCACAGCTAACCAAAATTAGTAGTTAACTGAGAATTGGCCAAAAAAGTAGTAGTTAACTAATTTTTGGCCGAAAAAATAGTAGTTAACTGAGAACTGGGTACCCACATTAGCACCCTCGATAAGGGCTGCGAAGAAGTGCGGCTAGACTAATTCAGTAACTATTTTAATAAAAACTGTAGCACTTTGTTCTTAAAGATAGAAAAGCTTGACAAGTTTGTAACAGATGCAGGAAGACAGTTCCATATTCTAGGTCCTTTGGTAAAGAGTTGTGAATTTCTTGATGTTCGTACGACAGGAATGCACTCAATAATTACTAGCTGTTCTTGTGTCATATTTATGGACTTGACTGTTTGTCATAAACAGATTGCGGAAGAGTGGAGGCAGCAGATTATTGTGGTAGCGAAACATAAATTTAGCAGTATCGAGCGTATTAACTTGGAAAATATCTAGAATTTCCAATTTGGAGAATAGAGGAGCGGTATGCGCTCAATATTCTGAATTTGTAATAGCTCGCACAGCCCGCTTTTGTAGATAGTAAATTCTGTTTAATTATAAATTAGATACGTAAGTAGAAGACCACGTGCAGTTACAAGAAGCAATATAAGGATAAATTAATGTGTAGTACAGCGTGAGTTTGGTATTACAAGATAAGCAGAAACGCGTTCTGGAAAAAATACCGATTGCTTTAGCGATTTGTTTACAGACAAAGTTTATGTGATATTTACAAGTAAGATGTTCGTCTAGGTGCACCCCAAGAAATTTAGTTACATTGCTTTGAATTAGAGGTTGACCTCCAAAAGAGAGAGAAAAACTGTGAGTGACTTTCCTCTGACTCGGACTAAAGGTAACAATTTGTCTTTTTGATATTAACTGAGAGCTTATTGCACCTAACCAAACGTCAATATTTAGTTACTCGTTATTAAGAACATTCTCTAAGTAGTTCGGATTAAAGTGTGAAAAAAGATACTCGTGTCGTTAGCAAAAAGTAGAAGCTCACTTAACTTGGAGGCGTTGGGAAGATCATTTATGTCAAGTATGAAGAATAAGGGGCCTAACATGGATCCTTGAGGAACTTCACACTTAACGGTCTGCATTGAGGAAAAAGTTTGATTAATTTAGACGAATTGCTGACGGCAAGAAAAGTAGCTTTTTTTCCACTGCAGAGCCACATCACGGATGCCATAGTGCTCCAGCTTGATGAATAAGATTTGATGATCAAGAGTGTCAAAAGCTTTGGAGAGATCTAGGAAAACACCTGCAGTAGTTTCACGCTGGTCAATTGCCGAAGAGATTCTATTTATCAGATGGATTAGAGCATGGGACGTTGAATAGTTTTCACGAAATCCAAACTAGCAGCGGTATAGTATATTATACTGCTCGGCGAATTCAATCATGCGATTATACATTACTTTTTCAAAAAATTTGGAAAAATTGCATGGACAACAAAGAAATGGGTCTGTTGTTTGTAAAATGAATAGGATCATCTGCTTTGTAAATAGGAATCACTTTAGCAATTTTTAGTTTATCAGGGATGATGCCTTTTTGTAAGACAGATTTATGATGTTGGCCAGAGGGACAGAAATCAGGTGAAATGAGTGTTTAATTACACGCATTGAAATATTGTCATAGCAGGGGGCCTTCCCCGAGGCAACCATGCCACAAATGCTTCCCAGTTCACAGGGGTCGGTAGGGTGCTGGATGATAGGAGGATGGTTAACACCACCAAGAAAAGAACTAAATGAGAAATTTAAGTCGCGTATTGCTCTAGCTAGGTTGGGGCCAATATTAGTAAAGTATTTACAGAATTTATCAGCATTTTCCACAGGACTCGTTATCGTTTTACCCTCAGATGCAAGTGATGAAGGTAAAGGTGATTTACTTTTACGCTTATTTATAACCTCATTAATCAATTTCCAAGTTGTTCTAAGGTCATTTTTGGCACTCTCAAACTTAGTATCATAGTATTTACGTTTTGCGATGCGAATTAAATGGTTCAGTTTGTTTTTGTAGGTTTTATACTTTCGCTCATTGCATAATGAGGGAGATCTGATGAATTTATTTTATAATCTGTTTTTCTTGTTTACTTAATAGATTTCAGAAGTCCCGGGGTGATCCAAGGAGAGCTGCAGTTGTTCAGTAGCTTGCCTTTAATGACCTTTAAAGGGAAGCAGGCATTGGTGTTGGGATCTTCATCAAGAAATGAGGCCCAGTTTGTGTTTGAAACGTTTTTGTTGACTTTATGCAAATTTTTGTCAGTAATTTTGCGTATGAATACTTTATTTTCTCCATCGCGCGTCAGGGTTTTGCCAGAAAAATAAGCAAAACCGGTAAGTGATCGGATGAATCGTTTAGAGCAATACCATTTAAAACATTTTGAGAAAGATTATTTGTGAATATATTATCGATTAGGGTTGCAGAATAAGAGGTGAGGCGCGTTGGATTGGAGATGACAGGAATAAATGCGTGGGAAAATAGAGTGTCGATAAATTCTTGAGTTGTTGTATGATGGTTGTACTGGAGAAGGTCGAGGTTAAAGTCTTCCATAACATAACATTGTTTGTTGTCCTTAGAAATACGAGAAAGAATGTCGTTAAATTTGTCTAGAAACAAGGCCGTGTTTTGATTTGGCGGTCTCTACACAGATCCAACAAAAATGTTTTTCCCGTGGGGAACTGTAATCTCCACGAATAAAGACTCAATCTTCTCTGGATCTGACAATTTGCATTCATTAAGAAGTTTGTATTGAAAGTCGTTTTGTAAATAAATGTCTACTCCGCCACCTGTTTTGGATTTGCGATGGTTTGAGACAAAATTGTGTCCAGTGATATTAACCAGCTCTGCAGTGCAATCAGTCAGCCACGTTTCTGAAACACCGATTTTGAGACTTCCAAGCACTAAATTCAATTGGTCAAGATTTTTTAGCAAGCTACGAGCATTTAGGTGTATAATGGAAAAGTTTATTTTGTCGCTAAGGGGAGCTACTCGACTATTTATATCATCCTCGGCCAAGTAATTACTTGAGGGTAGACCAGCAATAAAATTAGAATCAGGGTTCAGATGACTGGAAAGTGAGTTGGATAACTCAGGTTGCCCTATAGGATTAAATAAGAGTGTTACAAGACGGTTGCTATTGAGATTTAAAGGGCCATAGGATAACTCTTAGAGTGCTAGGTTAAAGGAACTATTATCTAAATGATTAAATGGAAAGAGAAATTCCAAATGCGACTCGTCAGCCATCATAGTGACGGCTAAGTTCAGCTAATTAAAGTGTCAGTTGCTCAGGAATTTGTGAAAGGTACATGGGTAAACCCTTCTGATTTGCAAAGTTCACAAGGTCGTTGTGGCACTTGATTTGGATCGGGAGAGAATCTTCGGTTCGTCGAAGATAAATAATACAGTTCTTGTCCCAGCAGAACTTGAAGCCGTTTCTCTTTTGACATTTCTTTGAATCTGCCAAGAGTTGCTGAAGCAAGGGAGTAAGGTGATCAAATAGCCTGACGTATTCCAAGGAATAACTGGACAGTAGTCCGATCGAATTGGCCGACACTTTACAAGCTTTATTTCATGCATTCATTACTTGCTCTTTCACAGTTCTTCTTGTGAATTTGCAGACAATTGGTCGAGGGCTAGAAGTGGCAATTCTGGTAGGGATACGATGGGCGATATCGATGTCTTGATTTGAAATTTCAATTCCAGCGGTTTTGAAAAGATTGATACACAGGGAGGCAGTTTGGGAGGCCGATTCGTGCGTCTCGCTTTCTGGAAGGCCAATAATCTTGATATTGTACTGGAAACTATACCTTTGCAGTTGTTCAATTGAATCTCCGATCTTTTCGACTCGGGATGACATCAAATTTAGGCGTGACCAGAGCTGTTTAAGGCTATTCACAGACTCTGCTCGTAGATCATCGTACGATTTTCCATAAAATTCCAAGGTGCTTAGGGACTCAGCATCCCGCTTGGCGTCCTTGGCTACTTTTAAAATGTAATCCCAATTAACTTTGCAACAAGCTTTCACAGGGCTGTTAACCCTCCACGACATCAAATGTGGAGAATTGATAGGGAAGGAATGATAGATGACTTAATATAGCGCGACAAATGACGTCATTTGTGCCAAAAATGCTCGTTGGTTCCGATCGACGTACTGATAGCACATAAACAGTTCATATTTAGCCACATTATCAGATTATTGCTTAAATTACAGTGGCATACCAGAATTTATGACAGGACGTTCCATGTTAACAGTAGCTCAAACAACGCAAAATATTTGAAATTTTATGGTCGGAAAGTCGAGTCTACAAGAAATAGCAACTTTGGCGATTATCTGGGAGATATCAGACTCTAATCTGGAGACCGGGAGATACGGTCCAAAATGGATTATCCGGGAGAGTTGACAGCACTGCTTTCATACATTTACATCTAAGGAAACTCTCGAATGTATTCTTAAAATCTTAAATTGATCCAACATCTTGACTTAAGTCTGCTGAAAAACGGTGCGATTTTGCACCAGAATACGAGTGAGGAAATGCCAAAATAAATGTTTTGAAATGATCTTATCGAAACGGAGGCAAAATCAAGGAAATAAATTATTCTTCAAGCAGCTCATTCTCGCATTCTCATCACCACGCTTCGGGCACACTAAGAACTACGTACACTGTATCAAGCACTGCTTGTATAGTGCAAAGCATGCCGACTTGACACGTCAACTTTGGTAAATATTAGAGAAAACTTTCGGTCATCTGCTAGGCAACAAAGTTGTTGACAAGGATCAGGTTTCACCGATGTCTATCTGAAACCAACTACTCAAACTGATCACGCAAAGAAATGGTGCATTGAAAAGGAAAATATTCTCAGTTTTTCTCCTTAAACAAACGATATCATCATGATCATTTTTTATAATTAATGTTTCAGGCGTAGACTGTTTAGCTGCTCTTTTAATTCATTTCTGAAGTTATTGAACAAAAATTATAGTAGGTTGTGTTTGGTCGTCCGGGTGAACGAAGTCCTGAATAGGACTGTTGTTGTTGACAGTGACTGACGTTTCGACAACCTGTGCGGTAGACATCTTCAGAGTTAAAGTGAGTTGTATCACGTCAGTTGATGGTATTATACTTTGGTTATTGATCTGATTGGTCAATTACGTCGCGATGTTATTGGTCGTCTGTCAGTTAAGCCGTGATGTTATTGGCTATGAAGACTCGTAATCAGTAATTGGTCCGTTTCGATCCGTCTGTTGTTACAGTTTAACAGTTGTGTATTGTTAGTCACATTGTCAGTTCTCCAGTCGTTCTGTCGTAGTTAGTTTTGCTTGATCTCGTCAATAAGTCTTTTGTACGGTGCTTATAACTTTTGGCAACAATTCAGAGGTGTTTGTTCTAAGTTAGTAAACCAGCTTTCTAAAGTAAGTCGTTGATAGTAGTCTGTAGGATACGTTATTTAATGTTGCGTCTGTAAATGGTGTTCAGCAATGTGATTGTTGACGTCACCATTCCTCGTCGCTCGTTTGTGCTAAGTCAGTCGCGTGCTAAGGTTTCTGCCTTAGTGATTGCCTTACTGATATTGGATCATATTAGTTTCCGTTCAAGGGTGGCCGCTTAATACAGGTAAAAATAACAAAGAAAGACAAACATAGGCTAGGACTGCTACAGGGTGGCAGCGGCCGCTTAAAAGAAGTGGCCACCTAATACAGGTAACAAATACATCGTTTGTATGAGTGAAAAATAGGGACTTTGAAAACTGGCCGCTTAATACAGGGCCGTTATATATACAGGTTCGACTGTATCTAAATAATGCTTTCTGAAATTTGGAGACGCTCTCCAAGTGAGTGGGTGAGTGAGTGAGTGAGTGAGTGAGTAAAAGCGTCAATAACAACTCAATGATGTGTATCTACGAGTTAACTCTCGGACGTACACGCAAATTCATACCCCCACCCTGGTACAAGGGGGGGGGGGTGGTGTCATATCTTGAACCACAGCAACTCAGCATACCCATACATGTACATGTACATGGCGGTATCTTTAGGAATGTCCAAAAAGAAACAACTCACTTGCTGGAGGTTCTGCAGGTTCTGTCGTTTCTGTAAATATAACATTTTCACTCGCTGTTATATTTGTGTAGCGTGCAAAATTATCTTTCCTCATAAACTGTATCCTTTCAGGAGTTTTATTTCCTGATGGATCAAAAGCCACACAAGTAACTTTAGTTTCAGTCCCCTCAATAGGGTAGATGTTTGCAGGGAAAGGTTCTTTAATTCCAAATAGATCTGCAAAAGAAAACAAAGTATATTTACAATAAATTATTACAATAATTACATCATGTAAAAGTTAAATAATCAATACATGTACATGTAATTCCTATACACCAAACAGGTACATTGTGCGTTGGCTTATAATAAAAGCCAGATGTACATACAAACTGTTACTCAGTCAAGCCTTGTACTTATTATGAATTATCAAACAGTAAAGTTACCAAGGGTAAAATTACAGTAAATGTATGAAGCAAATCCAGGGGAAATCGTTGTTGGTTCAAGTTAGAGAGGGTTCGAGTTATCGGGCGTCAATTACTGTAATGTTTCTTTTTGTGGCTCTCTTGAGAATGTTAAGACCAAAGAAGCTTGATATACATGTACAGCTGTAGTGATACTCACGCTGACCTCACCTATTGACTGCGAACCAGAAGCGCATTAGTTCTTCAATTTTTAGGCAAAAGAATCTTTTGTTTCACTCATTACAAAATTGAATAACAAATGTTTGTATTTACATTCATTTCATATCTCCTATTATCTTACTCTCCAGTACAACCAGACATTATTTTTCTAGAACTTTTAGAACCAGGGGACTATAATAATGTGGCACAGGTTAAGAATAAGCCTGTACATGCCAATCCAATGAGTCACAACTTACATCCCAGCTTTTGATTAATTGCAAACGAGCAAACCGAGCGAAGACGGTCGGCTTGCGAGGCGGCCAGCTTAATGCCACGCGAAGTATTGCAGCAGGCAGAAAAATTCTCGATCGTGCTGTGAAAAGCGTAATGTAAGGTGTAGATTTCCTGGGGATTTTAGTGGCGTTAGATTTCACGTGTAGTTTCACGTGACTTTTGATGACCTTTGTTGTAAACTAACCTTCAAAGTTCGGCCATTCTCTGCCACATTACTGTACTTGTACGAACTTCAAGTTCGCGCTAACCTATAAATGTTATTTCCCTTTCGCTGTTTGAAACTCGACAAGTTTAAGGTTCCAAATGTCTAAGCAGAAGAATAAGAGCGATTTTAAGGCCAAGAGCATGGCAGAAATGTAGGAACGAGGATTTCTTGTAGTGTAAATTCTCGCCTAAGCAGCTGAAATGGTTCGGGATAAACATTGGAACTAAAACCGGTGATGTAGGCAAATTCTTTTTCTTTCGTTGGCACTTAGCGAAAGCTACAACTAGTTTAAGGAGAAAATGTAGCCGACCCTGAGACAATGATCAATAAAAAAATGCAATATGTATCTTTTTCTTGAAAGTAATATTAGTTTATGATTATCTTGTCTTGTGCTGTCAATACTGAGTGTTTTGTTTTTCCTGTGGTTACGTTATCATAATTATCATGACAAAAAATATTATAATCAAAATAAATACTGTTATTTATGCTGTTTCTTTTTCTCTCCCCATTGTTCCTCTGTCACATTTAGCTTTCATTAAATCATTGTAGTTAATTAGCATATTCAAATTGTAACTGATCGTAAGTACTTCTACAACTGAAGAGTTCAAATTGTAACGAGCTTCTACAAATGAAGATGGCATACGTTTACCGAAACCTGTCTTGTGAATTGAAAACTGTTGTGTTATTTCTCCAAATCATAACAAATTGCCTGCTGTCGCATCCGTTTGGTAACATGAAATATACATTGACCTCTCATTTCGGCATTAACCCAAAATGCAAAGGTGAGGGGTCACTTTTGGAAGATGGATGCCTACGGGTGTTTAGAAGAGAATTTGGTAAAGGTATGACCTGAACCAGTCTCCTTCGGGGCCGCTTATACCGTAACAGTCCAGTTTAGATGATGGTAAGGTATGGTCAACCGTAACAAAAGCCTTCAAAGTTTGAAACACAACGGCATCAATGTTGCACTGTTCATTACTAGTTAAACACTAGTTTCTGTTTAGCTCTGTTTTCTCCATGTCAGCTGATTGGGTGGACGGACAGGAGAAAAATAGGGGCGTATAGTATATTCTGCGCCATAAAAATACATGTGAACCCCCATAAGAGAGTACAAAAAATGCAGACTCAATGGCCGCTTAAGGAGATGTCCGAACACAAACTTTTTTCATGGAAGATAAGTTATTGCAAGTGTGTAGTTCCATGTTTTGCTAAAGTTGTCCGTATATTTCTATTAGGATAGTACACACAGCCAAAATAGTAACTAATTCACATTCGCATAAAAGCCACCTTATGCCTTTTGATGGATAAGTTATGGGTGAAAAATTTTGCATAAGGCATAGGGTGGGCTGATAGAGAAAATTTGCCAGCGCCGCTGAAGGGGAGGAGGGTGGGGAAACTTGCTTGCCCGTTGTAGAGTAGACTTGCGAGAAGACGGCGAATTTGTTTGCTAGGGCGTATAAAAGGCCTAGGGAATTTCCCTGTGGACCGTAAAGGACCAATAGACTGCTTCCCAAGGGAGCACGCAGTAATCTAGTTGATTAAATCGTCACGCAGCGGCTTTCATACGAATGAGAATAGAGATCAGACAATGCTTGAAGGACCACGAAGTGGTCGCTTACAAGAGGTTAAAACCAATGGAAATCATTAAACCGTCAGCCCCAAATAGTGGTCGCAGTCACTTACAGGAGGTGGTCGTTTACTAGGTTCCAGCTGTAGGGCTTTCACTGGGAAAGTTTTGGTGTTTTGCTTAGCCGGTCGCTTACGAAAGGTAGTCACTCACATAGGTTCGAGTGTGCAATATACTCACCTCGAGGTTCCTGAGCGGAACTGTAACACAGCAGCAGCGGTAGCACAAATATAAACTTCATCCTCCTGTTTAAGTAAAACGTAATGTTAAGGTGTTGTTCAGAAGGGCGCGGGGGAGGAGAGTAAGCAGAATCAATGAGTTTGCCTGTTGCAATTGTTAACTAAAATAATTATTAACTTTTTTTTTCCTTTTTTTAATAACTTCGAGGAAAACAATACTCTGCGATGGAGTGCCAAAGATATAAATAAGATAAAATTAGCGCTTTCAACAACAGGAGGAGAAATCTGGTTATATTATAACTTCAATCAGAATCTGTAAGCCCCAAATGGATAGAAAACACAAGTGACAAAGTCAAGGTTCGCTTTGTTAAGTGCTGCTTTCGCTTGGTTGGGGGGAAACTAGCGTGTGACTGATTTATTTCAATTTAACAAAGCGCAGTGGCAAAAGTGCTGAGCAGTGAGCACAGACGAAACATATATACAAATATCCGGTATAGCACACATTCCACCTGGATGAACCATTCCATTTGGTATCCTCTTTCCCCCGCTTTTCTTGAAACGAACGAAAATTTTGAACCATTTGTGTCGATAACCAGTGCCAGGCTTCCCGCTAAGAAGAAAATGGAAAATTTAGTGGCATTTTATGATTGGTACGACTCAATCCCGTTACTTTTTCTCATACCAAAAAAAATAACCATTTGAGTTTGACGGAAAATTTTCACCGAGATCTCCGTATTTCCGTATGCGTTCTAGCCAACCGCTGTTTTTCCTTTTGACTAACTGGGTAAAAGTAATGTTCGAACAATTTTTAAATTTTCGCATTTTATAGACATCACTGTTCATTCCCTCAAGTCAGTTAAGGTCTGAAAGGCGGACAGCAAATATTTATGAATTTAGATAATTTTCTTCTCAAATGATCCCCTAAGATCACGGCATATGCCATCAGTTGCACTATACACGAAGTCACTTTATTCAGTTTATAAGGAAACTATTAATTGGAATGGAAATAGTAACACAAAAAGGAATTGCTTCGGTCCATGATTATTAATTTTAAAGAAAACAAGAAAGGGGCGATGAATAAAATTACAGCCTTTTTAAAGGGGCTGTGTCAAGACAGCCCCTAGTTCATTTTGTTTAATTTTACTCGCCCTACGTTCGCCCTCAGTCGGTATGGAACTTAAAGGGGCTATGTCACCCAACACGCATGCGCGGGCCAATGAAAACAAACTTGAAAAAGACGACCCAACTTTTTCAAGTTGTGTCGGAGATTTTGGAAGGCTGTTTTTATCTGTCTAAATCTCAGCCATCGTTCGATAGTTAGCGAAGTTTTGTATTAAGAATCGTTCTATGGTGATTACAGAACAATTTTTTGGCGTTATTTTAAAATTGTTTGCCTGTGGAATGTTTTTACGTGGATTTACTGTGTCCTCTTATCAGCGGCCGTTGTAATGGCAGAGTTAATGACGGCTACTCCACAATGAGTGATGGAATCTTTGATGGAATCTTCCCTATAGTTCACAGGACCTTTCTATTGAGTTATTTCAGAGGCTGCTGGCGCTTGGATTTTTCTTGTGCTCAAAGTATGTGGACATATAATGAAGCGGCTATCGAGTTGGCGGCGGCCGTTTTTTGTAAACGATTACAAGAGCATCAGGCCATGAGTTTCGTGACGAAACTAAACTCCTGGCGAAGGAAACATTCTAAAATTCGGCTAGATTCCTTCTTGTATTTATCTCGATTCACGGCAAAGATAAACACGACCGTTTACTCGTCCAGATTGTTCTCAACGGACTTAGAGAGGCACCTTAGTACGAGTTAGATCCTGTAAATGCCATGTTTTTTAACTGTTTGTGTTCGAGCATAATTTTGGAAAATAGCAGAGTTTACTTCCCTTTTTATCAACGGACTGCTTATAGTGGAGTAGTATACCAATGATGCTGGGTTCTGTTTTTCTCGACGTCGCAGTGATTCGGCACGATCGAACAATTTTGCGCGATAATGTATGTTTCCCTAAGATCAAAACAAAGACTTGGTCTCTTGTTCTATCAGCATCTAAATTATAAAATCAATAGCGACAGACAAGTCAAATTGTTAATGATTTGAAACAGTCTTGGTCTTTATCTTCGGTCTAGCGTCTTTTGTAGCTCGTTTGTAAAATACAACTTCCATTTATTTTGTTGAATAAGACAATATGTTGTTGTTGAATTTTTGTTTGCGCTCTATTTTATGAATGGCATGCGTTTTTACTTCAAAACTACAAGTAAAATTGTCGTCACAATTTTATTCTTGATCTAGCATAACCAGAGAAGAAACGTTCCATAAATTATATCGAAATATCCCTTATCTAAACCCATTTCGCTTGTTAACCTCTCTAAATTCGGAACCTTGGACGTGACAGAGAACATGAAGAAAGTCACGCGTTAAAAACAATAGAATTTTGACAGTTGAAAGTAATTTGCATAACCTCAGAGCGCACATGGAGAAAGGCACGCGTTAAAAACAATAGAATTTTGACAGTTGAAAGTAATTTGCATAACCTCAGAGCGCATGCTCTCCAGCTGACATAGCCCCTTTAAAGTCAGCAAAGAAATTACATGTAGATGATAAAATCAGAGATCCGAGACGAACAAATATGAACTCTGAGCATTATTTTTGAAGTTGCAAGCAGCAGGGATCAACTTTGAAAACTGTTAGGCTGAACAGTTTTCTTCAGTTTTGCCCATCCGTGGCATCTGTTGTTTCTGTTATGTTATTTTAACATTCCTTTAAAGTTTTAGGCGGTTATTTTTATGTTCCTCTTAATTTAACGGGCATTTTGTAATTTCCTAATTTGGCTGAATTTCGTGACACAGCTCCTTTGAGGTTTTTAGTAATGGTATCCCTGGGAACGTGTATTCTTAAAATGACATACAAAAAGTGGCAAAAAGACCAATTATGAAATAACAGTCAGTCCGCTAGAAATAAACATCAGCATCTATTTCGGGTCACATGTATTGTCGCGTGTTCACTTCCGTTTTAATTGTGCTGGTTTTCGCTGCGTTTTCACCCGTTCTTTTCGAACATCTCGGTCTTCAGCTTTTCCTTTTCGATAATGCTTGATGTGGTGCAATTTTACCTATGGCTTGATTTCGTTTTTTTGTCCTTTTATTTGCAATTCATTGTCTTATAATTCTGAGCAAGATTCTGAGAGCTGACTGGCTAACCGAAGTGTATTAATGGCGTGTAACGCACCATTTTCAGTTTTTTTCACGCATTGATGACATCTTTTCTCTTCAGCGATGTTCTATAAAAAAATAGTCACAGTTTTTAACTTTAATTTACAATGCGATTTCATTTGAAATCTTGATATTCAGTTTTGCTTATGTTGCTAATTGAAAATAAAATATATTTCTAAACTTTTTGCAGCTGGGACTGTTGTTCAAATAGAAATCGTCGCTTTTGCAATGCAGGGCACTCAGCTTAGTTTGAGTATTCAAAGATTTAGAGACTTCTTGTTCTTGCTCTCTTCTCGGGATGGAAAAAGACCAGACACGAGAGATCGGCGGAAATAAAGCCGAATGAATGAACCCACAAGATGAGAGTACAAAGACGGAAATCATATGTCACACTGCGCCTAGCTCGGTATTTGAACTTCTCTTTTTCTTTACGGCCAACCTGTCCGTGTTTTTGCCGGTAAGGCACTGACTCGGATAAAGGCGGATTTCCACTTTCGCATAATTTTTACGTGGGTACGCACTTAAATTTTACGCGCCTGAATAAAATAGCGACAATGTATGAAAGGTCACGCGTAAACGTAAAAGTTGAACCTCGCTCAACTTTCACGTTTTCGCGTGGCCTTTCATACATTACCTCTATGTCATTTACGCGCGTAAATTTTACGTGCGTTCGCACTGAAAAATTACGCGACAGTCTCAACCCTTAACTCAGTACAACATTCAAAAACAGAGAATAAATTAAATTGAAACCGAGGATATAGAATTGAACAACTACATGTGCATATTTCCACTTTCCGGAGAAGTTCGCGCGCGAGACTCTTCTGTATATGTGCTCGTGTAGGATATTTACCCGGGCTGGCGCGCAGTACTGAAGAACACGGCATTGACACTACAGTCAGGTTGAGGTCTACTGTTTATAAGTAACATAACTCGATATAACTTACATTTTTCCCCTTTTTTTTGTATTTTTTTTTTATATAAAGGCTATATGCCTATTGTACTTTGCTTTTAAAGTTTAGCATAAACCATTGGCCTTAAACTGTACTACAATCATGAGCTCTGATCAATTTTTACCGGCAGCAACTCTTCCTTTCTTCTCAGTCTTATAATTAATGTCAGACGGACATGCATGAAATAAAAAAAAGGAAAAAACAAAACAAACCAAGCAAACAAAGAAAAAGTAAAGTAAGTTAAGGATATTCCTTTCGTTTCATGGAAAATAGTTTTTTAAGTCTCAAATACCTGAAAGATCATACAGCATTAGAAATGTTCACCCTGAGTTTTAGCCGTAGGGAAAGCTTGAAGCTGAAGCAAAAATTCTGTTTTATCAACAGGAACTTTAAAAAGTTTGCAGCAGCTGTTTATAACAACTTTGAAAGCTAAAAGCGTTTGACTGAAATAAGCATCAAGTAAAGCGTCAAGTAAATCTGAAAATTGTAGGAAATTCACCTCATTGAAATGGATCTCAGCAGGTATTTACAGTGTTATAGACTGAAGCTATTAATTATTTTTGTATCCCTTTTGAAAGGGCAAAAATATAAAATAACGTTTTGAAAAAAAAAAGAAAATACCATTTTACCCTCTGTAGAAAAGCATGAAATTTTACCAAAAGATTTCATGCAGATAAATTTCGCATAATTTATGAATGCATTTTAATAAAATAACAATTTATATATATTTTGCAATAAAATTGTGTTTTTTGAAGGAAAAGCTAAATAAAAGCAGTTTGCTCTGATATCAAACACCGATAATATGCCTCAAATAATGAACGATGCATAATTCACTATATATTACAACGCCACCAGCTTCGATTCAGATTAATTTAAAAACTTTATCGTCAATTTGTGGTTCAACGTCCAATATTTACCTAGTTCAAACGCATTTAAACGTGTGGCCGATAATCATGAGCACGTGTACGAAGTGAGGCCCAAGAATTGATGACGACCAGGATGTATTCAAGCTTATTCAGGGTTGACGGGCGGGGTGAGAGTAATTTATCAAATTTTTATACTGACCCATGTTCATAAAAAATGTCGCCTCTTCCGGTACTACTAGGTGCTGATCTAAGGCCAGTTGCATAGATATAACAAATGCATAGTTACAGTCTCAACTTATTCAGTTGCGAAAAAAAGCCTGAAAAAAAATCGGGGACTTGCCGGGATTAATCCTGACTGCGATACCGATGCAAGGCTCTAACCAATTTGCGTCGGCAACCGGCACGTAACTGGGAGTTGATCATTAAATTTGTTCGTATTATACCCGGGAAAGATAAAGGTGAAATGACAAATAGATGAATTTCCTAAATTGGCATTTGGAACCCCGGAATGAGGAAATATATGCACGATTGTACCTGTTAAAGACGCAACGTATGCCCGCGAAAAGCGCTGCACCAGTATCGTAGGGGTCATGGTTCGAATTGCAGCAAGCCTGAACTTTTTCAGGCTTGCTGGGATTTATTGCTTCAATCCGCAGTTACAATATATGAAATTCATATTATAGTCATCATTCATAACTACTACCGTTGGGCGTTATACTAAAGGGTTTGACATAGCTGTACGACAAACGTTGGCATTTCCGAGATCCAAAAACTCTCAGTTTCAAAACGAGGCTACATGCATCGTGGTGGTTGGTATATATTTAACCTGGTTTAGTTCTATGACTTAGACATACGCCCCTTAAGCGCTTCTAATTTGCTTGAAGTAATGAATAAATATTCAAACTTAATCGCCCTGCAGTTGAACCTGAAAGTGCACGTTGTGGAGACGTGGTCGTTATGGGAAGGTAGAATATGAAATATGTTTTTTGTCCTAAGTTCATGTTTACCGTTGCCTAATGGTAATCCGATCATAAACAATCTAATTTGAATTAAATAATGTCTTGAAACAAATTGTTGACGAGACAAAACGACCCAAGGTTCGCAACGTAGACAATTTATGGTTACTGCTAAATACAAATTGAACACAATGAAGATTAGTATATCTTTAAATGGATACGGCAAACGTAATGTTTGTCCATTTTCATTTCCCTCGAGACGCGTTTCCTCGCGGAAGGTGACTTTCTCGCGCGTTAAATCCTTACCAAAAATAATTCTTGGTTTGCACGTGACGTCACCAAAAATCAAACTTAGTAACTATCGATTCTTCTGAGTTTCTACTTTCACGAGGTATTACAGTACCTAAACACCTTTACATTAACAAATTTTTGGTTTGAAAGGGTTCTTCGTTTTGCGAGAGAGGACGCTTGAATTTCCAGGCTATTGCGTGACGCGGCATTTAGCTGGCGGTCGGGAAGCTCTTTTGTGGGTTAAAAACATTACCGATTTTGGGAGATTTTGCTATCTAAACATTGCTTGTCTCAGAATAAATATTACCTTAATCTTTGTGAGATCCTCAAGCGAAGAACTCACGCATTAGAAGAAAACTCGAAAACTGATGTTTCTGTTTGTATCCGGCAGGCATATTGGTGTCCTTGAAAGAGACACCAACATGGCGTCTTCATACAAAGCTTTATAAATTTAGGTAAACCGTTTTTCCGAACATCTCGCATTTGAAATATTACGCAGACCTGATTCTTGGCAAGGCTTCTTGTATATTTATCTTCTTTCATTTCCTAGATTCTAGACCTTCTGTATTGAATGGTTTGCATTTTTATTTTTCATTGCGTGACGGTGCAAACGGAGAATAGGAAAGACTTGCCGCGATTAATCATCGACGCGTCGTACGGATCAAATTTCGTGGCCATTCCATTTTGTCAGTCGCTAACCGTTGCCGAGAGGTTATTTTGGCAGTTGGGGACGCGTTTTAGTGGCCTTTGTAAAGGGGTGGCCGTTAGCAGAAGTTCTAATGGAATATTGTATAAACCAACATACAAACTGGACCATGACCGTTGAAATTGTACCTAATTAAGGCCTCCACAGTTCTTATTTTTTAGAAGTCAAATTTAATATTTTACACTGAGTTACCATTTTAAAAGTCTACTTAGTTTAAATACTATTACTATGCAAATGCATGAACTTAAAGCACTAGTTACCATCTTCATGGCCCTAACTAATTACACTGATAAACTGAAGTTCTTTGTCTCAACTTGAAAGTATCTAAAACGTCCGCCATCCTCGAAAAAGCTATTCCAGTAATACTTTTTCAAACAAAACAAAAGATTCAAACCACAATTACCAAATTGCCTATTTGTAGAGAGTGACATGCATGTTTATTTGTTGCTGCTGCCGTAAGAGTTCCTGAACTTTCTTGATTTACTGATACCATATTCAACATTTTCATTCAATGTTAATTCAGGCACGAAAAATAACAACAACAACAACAACAAATTCAAGACTTGAAGAGGTATTTCAGTTAAATATCACGTGTAACGGTTTTGCTGGTGTCAGCAGCAAAAAGCGCTATTGTAAGACTGGAGGACACTGACTGAGTGCAGAGGACGAGAATAAACTGCGTCAGGATTAGCTCAGTCGGTAGAAAAAGGTTTGACAGCAGAGCGGGAGGCCGTTTGGGTTCGATTCCTGGGGCCGGACCAATACTAAGGGTCTTAAAAAAGGTCATGCCTTTGTCCTAGCTGTAAATTAAACGGCTAGACCTTCGCTTGCCCTCGGATGAACTCGTATAAAATGCAGTCCCGTTTCCAGTAAGTAGGAGAGGCAAAAATAGTGTCCCCTACCAAGTATACTTTCGTGCTAAATACATTGACACTGAAATAATACAGATCAATACAAGTGACTGTATTTTTTTTCAATTCACCCCTCTCAGTCCTTATGTTCTCTGGACATCATCTTGCTTTCACCTAATCTGGTTATAAATCGAGAGTAGCCAATTTTGTCAGTTTCTGTATATTTGATTTCAATTAAAAGCTGTAACGTGAAATTAAATTGCGTATCAGTCCTTTCAGAGTAATACATCTAGAATAGCATATCAAACAAGCGTTTAGATCCGCAAGAAATGACCCATCTCCTCCTGTCAAGAGTCAAATGAGAGGTCCTATTGGCGGTAGGACACGCAATACCTTTTGGGTTATCCATCCGTCCTTTTTTCCTTCTTTTTTTTCTCGACGGAGACAGTTCATATGCCACGCATAGGCGAGAAAATCCCCGTGTATAAAAGACCCTTTACCCTTTACCCTCGATCGCCTCAGCGGTAAAGAGTCTTTGATACGCGGACATTTTTCCCGTTCATTAGCCCGACGGCTATGCCATGCTGATGAGCCCCAATAAGGGCGAAACAGCTGTCCGTGGCTGCCACTGCCCGGGTAATATGGCTGCGCGCATGCGTGAGTTACTGGTTAGGCCGTGGGTTGGTGCATGTGTGCCCTTTGCTTTAAGTTTGTCTTATAAAAGATAATGCAAAAGTAAGGTTTACATGAAGCATTACCCAAACGTCATTTTAAGGAATATTATGGTATTTTCCGCAATGGTTTACTTGGATTCCAAGCGTGCCTATCGCCCCACTTCACCTCACTCCCCCAACCAGCAGATTCATGCATACAAAAACTCCAATGTAAACAAAATTTGCGTTGCAGATATAAGATTCTTTAGCTCAGTGGAGATTTGGAGATTGTTTTTGTTTGATTCACCATTCTCACATTGCCCATATGCACCTACCATCTTGTTTAGCTCCTTCCCCCACCCCCTTCCCCCCTCCCCCCGGTGAAATTGGAAACAATGGTCTTGGTGAACAAGGTGTATTAAGGGCAATGTGACAATGGTGAATGTGTTTTCAAAGGGGATTTTTTTTCCCTCTTTAAATCACGCAACCCCTTGACCAGAGGGTGAATGGAAGGCTCCTAAAGTTATAAAGTAGAGATTTAAAAATTTATTTGTTTCAGTTGGTTGAAAAGTTTGTTGCTTTAGCCTTGTATTTGTAGCTTTGGTTACTAACGTCGTGGTCGATTCTGATTCGATTCGTGAGTAAGAAAACAAATGAACTTGTCCATCTCATAAAAAGATGAAGTTTCTACCTGAAGAGTGTGACCTGCTTGCATTAAACGAGGTGGGTATCATAAATCACCTTGATCAAAATTCAATCCAGTGCACGTATATTCTAAATTAGTAGTATTTACTAACATCTGCACTAAAATTAAATTCACTGAATAAATATTCGCAGTATACAGTTTATTCAAGATCTTCTGCAAAAGGTATAAAGTTAAATCCCTGGCAACTACGTTTTATTTTTATCATCTGAAATCAGTCTTCACTTCTATTCAGCCAATCTCCTGTTATTTTGCGGCTAGTATGAGAGTCTGAGTTATATTCCATACGAATATCATCAATTATTAATGTCACTCATGCTGATAATATAACAGGAATAATTCTTCCTTTGTTTTAATACAGCGCGAAATATTCTCTTCACGCTGCCGTATGCCAGTGTTTCTAGGATCATACAGCAAACGAAAAAGCAAAAATTTTACTGAATGCATTAGAATAATGATTATATAATATAAATTATTATCTAATTTTACGGTGGCTTTTTTCTAGTTTCTATTGTAAATTATTATTATTTTTTTTTCTTGTTTCAGTCTCATTTGGCAAGGTAAGGCGCTTAATGTCATTTGCGAACGAAAAAAAAAAAACAATTTGTGAGAAACTGAATAGCAAAAATTAAAAAAAAAAAAAAAAATTAAAAAAACCTGTACATTTGTATTTGTACGAGTGACACAACATTTTAGATTTGTGTTGCCTGTTCTTGATAATTATCCAAAAAGCTTCTCCACTACACTTAACAGTCACTCGGCTTGTTCAGGGGGAAGCTCGTTTTACTTAAATTAAGCGACTTTTTGTGAAAGACCGAGTATATTAGTCGCGCGAGTAGAAATCGACGGAGGTATGTTTACCGTATCAACTGCTATTTGTTTTGAGGTACTTCAGAAGTTAACCTGTTCAGTTTTCCCGGCACTTCATCATCTTTCTGTAAAGATTAATCGGAATAAATAGAACTTGTGCTGAGCGCCGAACCATTAGAATCCATTTGATCGGTGCTTACTCTTCTTCCAAGGCGAAACTGATCTAGTAGCCATTCAAGCCGGAGTTTATCCCCACTCAGCTTTCTCTCGTATTGCCCTTTCAAAACCCTCTTGAGGTCCTTCTTCTCGTTTTTAAACCTGTTCTCAATTTCAAGCTTCTCGTGGTCGAATTTTAATTTCAATGTTCGCATTTCTAAGGAAAAGCACTTTTCCAGCTGTTCTTTTGATATTTCAAAACAGAGATGTCGTGCTCGTAACCTTGTATTTCCGACTCGAATTTCAACCTCTGTTGTTGAAGTATTCTGCGAAATTCCACCTCGAATTTACGTCTGATGTCTTCCTTTTCTTTAATAAAGCCCTTTTCCATGTCCGACTTTTCTCTTCTAAAAATGTTCATTAAATCGTTCTTTTGCTGTTTGAACCTCTGTTCCATGTCAACGATTTCCAACGCGAACTGGTGCTCAACTAGCTTGTGCTTATTGGCGTAGTGAGAATACATTTTGGTCTTCTCTTGTTTGAGCGATTTCAACAGCTCCTCTTTATCCAGGCTCATTTCGGCATCTGATATACTTTTAAAGTGCATATCAACCTCTGGTTGCTCGTGATTATAGAGAGTCTCGAGATACGCGTTCTCCTCGAAGTAAACATTCTCCAGATCGCCCAAGCCCTGCGACAATGTTCGCCTCAGCTCATTTTTTACTTCCTCGATTCCCTCAAGCTCTTTGCGAATCTTCGCTTCCATTTCAGCCTTTTCGGCTTTAAATCCTTCCTCTTTCTCCCTTAAAAGTCGTTCAAATTGCGCTCTTAATTCCTTCTTCTCTTTGATGTAATTGTCAAGAAGAGTCTGTTTTTCACGATCCTATGATTTTATCAATGCAGATTTCTCGTCTTCGAAAGACAACTTCAAAACATGTCTGGATTCCTGAAATTCCAAGCGGATGTTGTCTTTCTCTTTTAAGAAATTCTGTCGCATTTCTTCTTTCTCGCATTCAAAGGCTTTTCTCATGTTTTCCTTTTCCACTTCAAAAGCTAAACGCATATCATTTTTCTCGTCTTCGTGGGCGCGATCAACAATCTCTCTCTCCTGCAGAAATCCTCGAACAATTTCCGCCTTCTCCTCAAGGAACCTTCTTTCTATATCAGATCCATCGATCATAGCTAGATTTTCCTCCGAATTCCGTGAACAGTCGAGCGCGTTGTTGGCGAGATCAAAGCACATCACAGCATACAATTTCCTGCCGAGCGATGACCCTTGGTCGAGTCATTTTATTTGGCGTGATGATAACCCAAGACCAATGCGTGCGCAGTTTGCTGACCGCGTTTTCAGTTAATGGGTGGGCACGTCAAGAGATTTTTTGGCTGAAATTAATGATCAGATCTGATCAAGTCTTGGAAAATTAACATTTCATTTCATGCTTCACGGGAAGCTGAGTTCAAGGAATATAAAAATAAACTATCGCTTCACCGGGTTTTGAACTAAAACAAGATCTCGAAAACCGAATATCATGGAATATGCATATGCATGTGGATTAACAGCCTTGGCGCTATCTAGCAAATCTCATTGGTTTTGACCATAAGAAGTCCTTGCTTCTGAAACAGCTGGCGATCAGAACCGAAATTAATCAATAATGTGCCCGATC